>CM070011.1:8574527-8674038 GCA_036247105.1 Cirrhinus mrigala | reverse complement strand
CATTCATTAAGCCTATTTGTAGTGCACCAGCCACCCAATAATAGCAATAAGCTTTGTGCTTTTGGTACTTTTAATATAAAACAAGGTCTCAGCTTTCAAAATCTGTCAGTTTTATAGCGAAATACAAACAATGTGTCTTGCAATAATGTGTTTTTTATGATCTTTAATGTGGTGTGGCAAATCGCTGTATTCATGTGAATCAGTTCGATTATAATGAGACATTCGTTTCATTAAATTATACTGTTTTCTTTGTGAATATTCCACAACCTACTTCGCAAAAACATCTGTGGTGTCCAGTCTTTCATTCCTTACATGAATTTCATTAAAAACAACAATAAAATGTATTAAAGGTTGAAAGTGGACTCCAGCTCGTTAACATAAGTTATATTGTTGTCTTTTCTGAGATATGTAAGTGACTATTCACAAGCTGTTTTATTCACGGTATAATACAGTAAATGAGTGGAAATAATATTTACCATCTTCCATTCATTATTTGTAGCACGCTTTGTTGCTTTTAATGTAACACAGCTCAGCTTTTAAATTCTGTCAGTTTTATCACAAAATACAAATTATAAATGTGGTTTTCCTCTTTATTTCAAGTTTATAGCACAATATAGATGTAAAGGAACATCAGAAGAAATAAAAAAAAAAAAACAGTACAGGCTAATTTAGTGAAACGAATGTCTCATTGTAATCGGGAAGATGACTGATTCATATGCCGCTTAAATTGAGGTGGATACAGCGATCTGTCATGCCACATTAAAGAGCGTGAAAACACATTATTGTAATAGTCATTGTTTGTATTTTGCTATAAAACTGGCAGATTTTGAAAGCTGAGATTTTGAAATATCTCCCGGTGCTCCCAGTCCAGGCACAAACATTATAACTTTAATTTCGTAATTGCTATGAATTAATTATCATAATTTAGACTTTATTCTCAAAATATTTCAAAATTATTCTCGAAGTATTGCGTGTGTAATCTAAATATTTTTTTTTTAATTTTTAACTTTAAAACGCTGTCGTAGAAATGAGCTTCCATACTTTTGTTGTATGAAAGTGCAAAGCTTTTTTTCACATCACAATTTTCTTTCTTGGGTTAATTATCCTTTTTAAGGTTACAATTTAGTGGAAGTGCTGACACAGAATTCAAAGGTCAACTTTGATTGCATTGCATCAAACCTTTTCCACAGTCTTGCTTCATACTTTTATTCAATACTATTTAAACATTCCAGACAATGTACTCCATATTTAATGTTCTGGAACCTAACCTCATTTTTCACATTACAAGTGACATTTGATGACTTGTAGCAATGGTGATTGTCTTGACGTGTGCGCAGCTTTCCTTGTAATCACCATTGACATTCAAGCGAATGACCAACCAATTGCTCTCGTGCTCTGAGCCAGACTCTGTCGCTACTTATACATGTCATTATGTCATGGTGTCACACAGTCCTCATGCCATGTAGTTCAACAGCATATAATACTAGCATTCTGTTTCTGATAGAAATTAAGAAAGCTTTTAGACATTGAAATGGCACAGTAAAAAGCTCATTGTTTTGACAGTTAAACATCTGATTTGATGTCTGATACAATGATCCCAATCATTCTGTTAACGTCTTTTTATCCCTGAACTGTTGAAGAGTTGTAATTAATCACTGATTGCAGCTATCAAGAACCAGGCAACCGGGCATTACATTCTCAATGGCAAGGGAGAAGATGCGAGATCTCGGCGCTTCATCGAGATGGGAGTGGAGTGGGACTACCTCATTGAGGACGATGTCGAGACTCTTCACACTGATGGCCCACTACATGACGCAATTGTTGTTCTGGTAAATACAACTTCCTCTAATCTAATTTTAGGCTTACAATCGGATATGTAGTAATGTAATGTAATGTAATGATATATTTAATTGTTAGTCATGCTTGATATATAGGTACCGTATTGATTTAGTCTCTGTTTCCTCTGAGGAGTCAAGGAAGGCAGCATCTCTTCAAAAATTTGGATGAGAAAAAAAATCATAGTACAAAAATAAAACATGCAAATATTGGAAAATATGACATAAAAAAGTATATAGATCACTTGTTTTATAAATCAAAAAATAAAAAGTAAAGTAAAACTGTTCAACAGCGACACCAGCAGGTGAAGTTACAGCGGGAGTCCGCATTTCTCTCACCTCCCCTGAGCACATTGAGTTTTAACAGACCCCCTAAAGTGTGTGTTGAGTTTGGTGGGGGGTAATTGAAAATGGGGGAAAGTCATGTGGCAATGCCTCCATCGCGATATGATTGGACATGATGGGTTATGATCGGCTGTGATTGGTTCATGCGATAAATCTCGTGTTTGTGCGCATTTGCGAATCAGTCTGAATGAACAATATAATGCTGTTAATGAAAGGACTAATTAAAACAAGTAAACAACTCACACACTTATATATCACCAATTTGTCAAGTCAAAATCAAACTTCAAATGGCCTGAACACATGATTTTTTTTTTTAGCAAGCAGTCAGCTTGTTGAAATTAAAGGTACATCTCCACGTCTGTGACCGGTGTTTACCAAGCTCTGAAACAGAATAACCTATTAATTACATAGTTAATGTAAAAATACAATATAGATTTTTATTCTGGTGTAAGTAATGTTTAACCAAGAAAATGTAGCTCGGGCATTAATTTATATTTAATTAAAAAAAAAAATGTAAAAAATGTGAGGACTCCTCATTTCAGAACACCACTACACACAACTGATTATATGTGCATATATATATATATACATTATTTATATTTTAGATATGCCTATTATCTTTGTGTCTATTGTGGCCTCCTTATGTTTCCTCCTTTCACCTTCTTTATTCATGCTTCTAAGAGGGTGCAACATGATTCAAATTTATTACCGATTTACCCCATTGTCAAAGGCCAGTTGCGTGGCAACATATATATTCCCTCTGATTTCCTTAATTGAGTTCAGAACTCAATGGGATGGAAATTGTTTGGTTGGCCATAGTAACCACTGTGTAATTTAATTTTCTCTAGTTGCATGTCTGCAAAGAATGAATGCCTCTCTTCACATTCACAGATGTTCAAAGACAAAGAAGCGACATGCTTTTCCTTCCCTTTTTGGTATTAAAACTTTCAGTCTTCATTCTTTGGCCAGTAAGAAGGAATTATGGAATAATTATGGATTATGCGGAACAGTCCATCATTTGAATAAGTATGTTAATGAAAATGCAAGGCTCGCTAATCATAACTTGCCATGGCAAGATAGAAATAGAATGAAGCTAAAAAAACTACAACACTGCAGAGCGTGAAGTAGAGTAAGCGCAGTCTTAGATGAGTGTGTGTTTGTGTGTGATACATGCAGAGATCCTAACACTTCCCCCACACACGGTATAAGGTGTTGCTCATCGTGCCTCGCCATTTTTCCCCCCATGTTCATCAGAAAATTCAGACTCAAAGCAGCACACTTCTTTTCCCTCATGGAGATTTCTGACAGAGGTGTAAAGCTGACATTTGCAGCTTTGACTTCTGTAGAAGGTGTTTATGAATCTGATGTTGTGCAGTGTCATTTACTAGCACAGATTGTTGAGGGACATCAGTGAGTTAAGCAGTTGTTATGCAAAAATTATTGGATGAAGATTACTGCAATTCACCAGTCAGAATCTAGTAGACCAGAGAGATGCACTAATACTCTATTCACACTTGTGTCACACAGTGATTTTATTGCTTATTGCTTGTCTTATTGGGTGCTAGTTAGCATTTATGCTGCTGGAAGCTCTGAAATGATTGGTGGTCATGTGCAGCTTCACAATTGATTTTCTTGCTGCTAAAAATCATATCAAGAGGAATGATTATGAATACATGAATCAATCTGAATGGGCACATCCACATTTGGTGCTGGAAATCATTAAGACTTGTTGACTTTTTGTCACTATTGTGATCTAACGTTATTGAATACCAATTTTAACCTTTTTCTGACATACAATTGAGGTCGAAAGTTTACATACACATTGCAGAATCTGCAAAATGTTAATTATTTTACCAAAAAAGGAGGGATCATACAAAATACATGTTATTTTTTTTATTTAGCACTGACCTGAATAAGATATTTCACATAAAAGACATTTACATATAGTCCACAAGAGAAAATAATAGTTGAATTTATATAAAACAAATAACCCAGTTTAAAAGTTTACATATATGCTTACTTCTTAATACTGTTTTTACCTGAATGATCCACAGAGGTGTTTTGTTGTTGTTGTTGTTGTTGTTTGTTTAGTGATAGTTGTTCATGAGTCCCTTGTTTGTCCTGAACCCTTGTTCTTCAGAAAAATCCTTCAGGTTCCACAAATTACTTGGTTTTTCAGCATTTTTGTGTATTTGAACCCTTTCCAGCAATGACTGTATGATTTTGAGATGCATCTTTTGACACTGAGGACAACTGGGGGACTCATTGACGACTATTACAGAAGGTTTAAACGTTCACTGATGCTCCAGAAGGAAACAGAATGCATTAAAAGCCGGGGGGTGAAAACTTTTGAATTTGAAGATTAGGGTAAATTTACCTTATTTTGTCTTCTAGGACACATGTAAGTATCTTCTGTAGCTTCTGAAGGGCAGTACTAAATGAAAAAATATGATATTTAGGCAAAATAAGAAAAATGTACACATCTTCATTCGGTTCAAAAGTTTACACCTCCTGCCTCTTAATGCATTGTTTTTCCTTCTGGAGCATCAGTGAGTGTTTGAACCTTCTGTAATAGTTACATATGAGTCTCTCAGTTGTCCTCAGTGTGAAAAGATGGATCTCAAAATCATACAGTAATTGTTGGAAAGGGTCGTGTGGGAATTTAATTGCTGTCCGAATCCACATCTCTGAGTTTACAAGAAGAAATCCATTCAAAATTAAAATTTCATTGTTTAAATCCTTTTTGACCACTGCCGAACACCGTACGGTAACTGTTGCACTTCGCTGTAATTTGCTTGCATATTTATTACTGAAAAAAATAATTAATTAAAATAGTGAAATGCTGGAATGTATTTACAAGAACAGTATTTTATAACTGCTCCACCACAGTGAGTGAAAGCTGTTAAAAACAAAAAAAAAAAAAAAGAAAGAAAGAGAAAAAAAAGCACGTAAACATTTTAAACAGGTCATTACAGGTATGCAATACAATTTTAAAATATGTATTATATACAATTATATACATGAAAAATATAAACCTTATGTAAATAAGAAGTTGCATGAACTTATTTCTCCTAATCCCCACATTTTTTAATGATGTCGACATCCATAATTTTGAGAGATAAAATGCAAGACTGAAAGCCATTTCAACTATAGCTAGTCTGTTTTCCTATTTTTAAGCAGGAGATTTAAATAATCAAATAATAAATAGGATATTATAAAATATGAATTTATTCTTATCATTCCAAGCATATGACATGTTATTTACAGCGGACAATCATGCGACTTGTCCTTTTGCTGCATGAGATGAGAATATGTTTTTTTAATAATTACTTGGGTCAAGAAAGAGACGCGGTTTGCGAGTTATTTCCTCATACCCTACCATAAAACACAAAATGTAAAACACGAACACATGGCTGGATGTGCTTAAATCTGATGTTAATATGCTTTTCTGTCATATATTACACATGCACACTTTAATTAGCGGAAGACAGATTATTGAATTGAATTAAATGTAATTATTGTCATTGTACAAGTACAACGAAATTGAAATGCAATCCTTTGGGTGGGTAATCTAACGAAATAAATCTAATAAATAGTCATTACTATGATTATGATTAGCGAGCCTTGCATTTTCATTAACATACTTATTCAAATGTAGTCATTGCTTTTAATGTGTCAGTTAAAGCTTCAGCTTTTCATGGTCTCTCTAAACTTATTCTTTAGCCTAGAGATCAAAGCTAAGTGTGAATAAGGTTACTAGGAAAGAAAAAAGAAATTGTACTACATACACTGACAGCTGAAACGCAATGCAAGTGACATCCGCAACATTGGGTTTTGAATGGGTTTTTCACTCGTGGATTGAATGGAAGCTGCTAGTGAGAGTGCTTGCTATATAGAGATGACTGGAGGTTGTGAGGTATTGTGGCGTGATGAACATTTTTGAGGAGAGACAATAAGAGATATGGCCTTACACTCACTTTGAAGTAAGAGAACGTCTTAGTCTTAATAACAGAGAGAAAAACATTGATGCAGTGGGAAGTGATGACAAGACAAAAACAAATGAGGCAGTTCTTAGAAAGAATAAAAACATACTTATTAAGTAACCTATTATAAAGCCTTTGTGAAATAGAGTTGTTCGGTCACTGGCACTTTGCATATGAATGACACATTTGTGAAAAGAGGGAGTACATCATTTTATCTGTATGGATTATTCCATTGTTTTTGCCAACCACATTTACACTGGAGATGATAAGGAAGAAGTGTTTAAGTGCCTTTTCTCCATTTTGCATAAATTATTTAATGTTAACTTCTGTGTACTGCATATATGGTACATTGAATTCTCAGGTTATAAATATTTATGTTTTGCTGTTGGTAGAAGTGCTGTGAGTTTGTGAGCGTTCTGGAGTTATCTTTATTGATAATTTCTTATATAATATGACCTTCACCTCAGCATTTTCAATGGGGTAATGAGGATTAGATTGAATAGTTGCATTGAATTTCATTTCCTAACAGATGTTTTACTAAAACCTGATGAGCTTTTGTCACAGTTTCATTTGTTGGGATTTAAAACTAATTTCAGGGATTGTAAAAGGCTATGTTTACACTGCGAGTCTTAGTGCTCAATTCCAATTTTTGCTCAGATCTGACTTTTAATGTGAACAGCTAATGTGAATTTAATTTTTAAATGTGGCCAATATCAGTTTTACAGTATGAACAGATCATGGCTCATTTGCTTGTATATAAAGTTGTCACTATAATACTTATGAGTTCTGACACATTGTTTATACTAGATTGTGTATAGGATTCGGATTATAATGCTTCTTTCTTTATGTTCCAATATTAGCGCATAGGTTTGCTTAGGTGTAATGTTACAGATTAGATGTATATCAAACAGCCTACATATGTGACTCAAGTCAGACTTGACATTTACCCAAAACCTCAATGAATTAATATCATGCTATCTGTCATCATTCATGTAACTGGGACAGTACAGCATGGCACAGGTAACAACAAGGACTTGGGTTTGATAGCCATGGAATGCTTAAGCTGATCAAATGTACTGTATGCATTAAATGCAATGTACGTCACTTTAGATAAAAGCCAAATGCTTACAGTAAATGTAACCCTGCATCCTCATATGAGGACATTATAATTTAGTGAATTTCTGTGAGACTGTCCATTCCCTCTCCTTGGTCTTCAAATATGTCTAATATTAATTTAGTGACACTCTTATAGAAATACTCAGGAAATTGTTATGGGGTTTCAAATAAAAATATGACTTTCTGTTACAAAACAGGGTGTTGATTTCATACATGTCCTCATATGAGGACAGTGGGACTAAAAGCATGTTATTACGTAGTTTGGGAGACACAACAAATGAATATTCCAATATTCCTATGAAATATTATATACTATTGTGAAAATCTTGTCAATTATTACTCCCGTTATTTCACTTGTTTTTTCATTACATGTTGCCCCAAAAACACATTACTATGCAAATTAGATTTAGTTACGTTAGATACGTTGTTTATGAGAAAACCCATTTATGGCCATTTTACACACATTTTGCATAAAGAAAAATGGTATATAAAATCATTCTGTTATAACATAGTTGAGACTCATCTTTATACAAAGTTTGGTAAAAAAAAAATCCAGAAAACTAAAAATGTATTGATTTAAAAAAAAAAAAAAAAAATCTGATGTTTTTGCCTATGCATGTTCATTCATGTTTTGATTGTTCATGTTTTAAATTGAGTCCAATGACATAGCATAACTTATGAATGAAATATAATTTAATTTTTTTGCTCTAAACAATGTAATGACATGAAAAAGTACAATTTGTCTTAAAAAAAAAAATTCTCAGGTCTCAGGAGGTTAAGGGGGAAAAAACTCAACAAAATAAATAAAAATAATTGTTGCATACACTAAGAATTTAATGTGAATATCATACTCTAAGCACATGATTTATGCAGAATTTCTACATTCAATCACAATTCTGTCTAGGAGAAACATTAAATACATTTCATTTATGAATTGCTTGCTATGAGGAGTGGTCAGAGAAAAGTTTTCTTAATCATGCTTAATCAAGCTTAATCACACCATCTTTTGTAGAGGCCTTAAGTCTGTGATGAACTTTAAATGGTGATACATGCTGTGGACGTCAACTTTTTGAGGTTTAATCTAACAAAAAGAAAATAAAAGTACAATATTTGGGGGGTAGACATTTTGTATAGCTACACTAAAATATGCAAATGATTTTTCATAAATAAATGTTTTTATGCACTGAACATTTTAGGATTTAGAGATGGGTTATGTAGGTCCATTTCTCTTTACAGTCTTGCTTCGGGCCAATCTTGTAATTTAGCTGTCTCACATGAACTCATTTCAGGTCATGCCACAACAGTTCAGCTAGATTAAGTTGAAGGCTTTGACTTGTCAAAGCACAACACTTCTTATACTTCCACTTTGCAATTCCATTTGAATATTTCCTTGTTTAGGACCTTTTTGTGTGGTATGACCTACTTTCTATAAAGCATAAGCTCACAGAAAGACACATTGACATTTTCCTGTAAAATGTATTACTACAGTCCATAATTTGTCAGTTTTTTCATGACCACTAGCCATCTGGGTTCCCAGGCTGCAAAAACCCCAAACCCTGATATTTCGACCACCAAATGCCATTGTTTGAATGAAGTATTTGGCTCTGTTAAAAAATTATTTGACTTAAATGCTGTGATTTTTATCTCTTTCATATCCTCCCTTACCCCGCAAATTGAATTTACGAACACTGACATCAGCCAATTTAGAAAATACATCTGTTTTAAGCCTTGCTTGGAGAGAAATTAACAACCTAGGCAGAGGAAAGACATGTTGATTGTCTTCCACTTGGAAATTATCAGTAGATTTCTACAGCCGGTGTTTTTAGTTAGGATGTTGTGACCTTTACAGACACACAAATTTGTTTCTGATCAGTGCGTGATTCATACGAATGCCGTTTCAATTTAGTTACTATTTCAATTTACAATGACAAATGGGAATGTAATCGGTACACATAATACACTGTCTGAAAGTGTTAATCACATCCTTTTTATTAGTTACTACTACTTGCCTCAAATTAAGGCAAAACAAATGCAGGAAATTTAACATTTTAATGGGTTCACCACCTTTTTCTCACTATCACAAAATGCAAGGTTTAAATGAATAGGTTTAAAATTGCATGTGCTGGCTTCTGAATGCTAATCCCTGACTGCATATTGATTTTATGTCAGGTTGCATAATAAGAAAATAAGAATTCTTTTTAGAATATGAATATCTAAACCACGCATGGCATTGCAAGTTAAAACAGAAGTAAAATGAATGCAAAATTAGTTGTCCTTGAAACAACTCCACAAGCATGTGAAGTAAAGCTTGTCATGCTTGTTTCATTTTCAAATATAATGAAACAGATCCTCGTCTGAGTCATCTCACACAGAGGGCAACACATAAATCTGCATACTCTTTCATATGCATGAACAAATGCTAAATCCCTGAATACATAACCGAACGCTTGTAAATATCACTTTGCTATTTCTGAAACTTTTGTCCTATTGGTTTTCATCTCCATAGATTTTACCTAAAGACAACGAGACAAGGTCCACGCTAATGTACAAATACATCATCCACGAAGATTCGGTGCCCCTTAACAACAATAATGTCATTCAGGAGGACACATATGAGTGGGCACTGAAGAGCTGGTCCCAGTGTTCAAGACCTTGCGCTGGAGGTAACAATCACTTTGCATGATCTTTAAGCTCTTCGAGGTTACTCAGATATCTACATTTATCTGTATAGCACCTTTCTCAATGCATGTCGTTTCAAAGCAGCTTTTTTAGAAAATTATGATGTTAACATTTATATTATCTTAATGTCTTCTTGCCTTATAGCTGCATTTAGCAAATTAGAGCAGTTTACATTATGCAACAATGCAAGCAATCAAGTAGTTGAGTTGAGATTTGCTATTAAGTATATTTTGCCATATGTGAGTATACTGTATGTATGCATTTTGAAATGAGTGTTAGATATGTTAAACTATTATCTAACATTAAATGAACCTAGTAATTTAAAAAGTAGCTAGTTTTAATCATAAAATATCTGATTTAAGACATCCCCCACATCAGAAGTCTTGACCCTCTTGATCGTATCCAATAATTCTAATCAATGTATAAATGTACATTCAGTTCATTATAAATGATTTTTAATCATTAGTTTATTCGTTTTTAACTAATAATTGTGCCACCCAAGAAACAACATCAGGGTCTATTGAGCCTGTTGAGGTGAATAAGGGATTTTATTCCGGCCACCCAGACTGTTGATGACTGGTAACATTATTCTTTCATTTTATTTGATCTTTAGGATTCCAATACACCAAATATGGGTGTCGTAAAAAAGGTGAAAACAAAATGGTGCACAAAGGCTACTGTGATGTCAACAAGAAACCCAAACCTATTAGAAGAATGTGTAACTTACAGGACTGTACGCAACCACAGTAAGTTGATTTTCTTTTTTTTTTTTTTTTGGTGTTTTCAGTGTTTGAAGGTTACTTTGGAAATGTGGTTGGTTACAGATTACAGATTACCCTATTTAAAATGTAGTGTAACTATTTGATTTTAACTAAAAGTCATCCAACTAAAGATTTTTCTGGTCGACTAGTAGTCGTTCTTTTTAAGCATTAGTCGACTATTAGTCAGACGTTTATTAATAGACTATATAAATCATAATAATGAGCTTTTAATTGCCTATATAACCTAATAGGCGCTCAAGCCTATTTATTCTCACCATTAACAAACCATTAACTATGACTTTTGCCTCAATAAAGTTAATAGTAATATTATGAACAATATCATTAATAGTTAGTAAGGTAGTTGTTAAGTTTAGGTATTGGGTAGGATTAGGGGTTGGTATCCTAAATTTATTGTAGTATTCCACTGTATTGCATATATATGTATAACATATGAGTACTGAATAAGCCAAACACAAGTCTTCATGATCTCTCACACACACACCTGTTTACTGTATAAATACAAAATTTTACTGTTTGCATTTCTAGTACAACCCTCTTAACTCAAGTACGCAAACCTTTGCCACATGCACTAGAATATGTATTATATTGAAACTTAAATTTTTAAATGAAAATGGCAACATGATCATTTTATAAAGTTTGCGTTTATATGTGCTTCATTTTCGCTGGACGAAACAGCTGTGGTGTGATGAGGGATAAACGCAGCGAAAACAGTAGATGGAGAACCGATTTCCCCCATAAAATTTTGTAAACTGTATTTATGACAAAGAACTGCACAGATGCAGATATTATAACAATCTATCGATAAACACACACCTTGTCCTCTGTTTCTCGCTCTGCGCCATCGTGGTCTGCGGATTGAAGAACGCGCTAAAAAGACGGGGAAGAGCCAATCTAGATCTGCCGCCTTTTCATCTGAAATTTAAAGGGAAATGAGGCGATCATGTATAGATCGTGTACAGTTAATGGAGCTAATCGCTAATCGGGGCTATAGCCCCCCTTAAAATGGCCTATCGACACCTATGAGTACTAATAAACAGCCAATATGCTAGTAACATGCATGCTAATAAGTAGGGCTGGTCGATATGGCCAAAAAAATGAGCACGATAATTTTTTTTCATATTAGTCGATATCGATAATTATCAAGATAAATGTCAAGTTTTTATTTCTTTCATGTTTGAAGGCAGATTTTTGCTCCAATGTGAAAGTTGTAACAACCAAATGGTTAATTGTGGTTTTAAACTATTCTTTATGGTCAGAACATGACAAACACTTCATGTTTCTGAATTCTTTACACTTTACACTCCAGTCATTTTTTCCTTAAAAAATATCTTAATAGAAAAAAAAAATTCTTAGTTCTGCATGTTCCAGTGAGTAATATTGTTTCAAATCAACAAACAGGTCTGTGTTGCCTGATAATATTAATAATATATTTTTCCGTCTCTTAGAAATACACATTTGATAGTAGCTTGAGTAAGAATGCAGATGTAGATTTATGTTCATTTTCAAAATCAGTAATATCTGTAAAAATTGTATCAACCTCATTTTTATATGGTGGAATTTAATTATTCCGACTGTTTGAGTTTTTTTTTTTTTGTCATCCATAGTGTCATACATTTAGATAATGATAATCACAGTTAGAAGCTATAGTTTAATCACAAATACTGTAATTATATTCCAACACTCCTTCAATACATGTCTACATTAATAATATAATACAATTCTACACGAATACACATATTTCTGACACAATACCACTGTGGCAGTTAGTGCTACTACAGTAAATCTATGGTAAATGATGGCGCTTTGTAGATTGAAAAGCCTTCTGACTGTATTGTTGCACACATTGTTTCTCTTGTTTGTCAGTGCTGTTTCATCTGGCAGTAAACCGAAGTTATTTGTGTTCTTTGCTGAATTCAAGCGCTTCACACTGGATCTCACAGCACTGTTTAGTGACTGAGAATCTAGTGAACTCGCGCCACGCCGGCGTTTGAAATTTGATCCGAGCGGGCGCTTCAACTGACTAGCACTTTTTCATTCCGCCTTCGCCGCATAAACATTATCGGACATTTATCGAACTCTTGTTATCGCTTATCGAGGAAATTTATATCTCGTGATAATTATCGTTATCGATTTAGCGCCCAGGCCTGTTAATAAGCCGTTAACTATCTGTCCGTCACGGACTGCATGACTTCGCCATTTCCTGTGGAATTTTTTTTTTTTCTGTGACTAAGTGACTAATAAAATTTTGGTCGACCAAGCCTCTTTCTTGTCGACTAACAGTTAGTCAACCATTAGGGGGCAGCCCTACTGATTACATTGGATTACTTTCTGATTACTTTTCTAAATTTAAATTTCCATTTTTTTTTCTAAATTGCTAATAATTTTTTTAAACATTTAAAGCATGCAGGGTTAACCTTACAGTAGTACTCAATACTGATTACTGTCAGACTTTCAAAATCCTTCAGCACTTGATTTAAGATTATAAAAATCACATTTTAAAGCACAGTCACCACAAAATCAGACTTTAGCACCTTTTTTTACTTTGAGATCATTCTGATGTTAAATACTGATTTAAAAATCATAACAAGATATAGTTTAATAGCTATAATACTGTTTTTAAATTCAAATCTTTGTATAGCTATAACAGAAAACATTGGTATCTGACAATGCCTTGGAAAAAAAAAACAGTTAATTTTAAAAAAAATAATACACATATACACACACCCAAATAAAAAAACAAAACCGTTATTGAATAAATGTGTCCTATTCTGTGTTCTAAACTCCTGAAACTTTGATATCTCATATTCAGAGCAGTCGATGCAATTTTTAAAAGAAATCAAATCTGTATGTAATCATTTTTGTAGTCATTAACATAGAGAAAAGGGACAGGATCGGGCAAGGTCCTTGACCCAGGATTCGAACTCGGGAACTTCTCACAATAACTGTAGCCTTTCTTCACTGACATGAAAGCTAGAGTGGCTTGTCACAGTACACTACGTGTTTTCTTATTTCATCATATTTAACTCAATCTAAACATCACTAAATAATGTAAAAGCACTCATGGTTCCCCAGCCTAACTCACAGAGCTCAGAGCTGGGTTTTGATTGCTTTATACCATTGGTAGGTCTAGCTTTATTCATTTCTCTTGTCAGAGGCTATGGAGAAATCTCAGAGTGTGATTGTGCATGTATGTTTCATAGCTGGGAATAGTTTGCCTCAGCCTGTATTTTGGATGACTTTTCTGAAAGAAAACCAAAAATATATTTGTAGTTGCTTTTTTTCTGTTTTTATCAAACATGTGTCCATGACCTGCTATTATGATTATCTCAAGGAATATATATATATAAGAATTATTAAGACTCGTCTGTGTCAACCTACACAGCTCACTGAGTGCACATCATATCCACATAATGAACATCTTTTTCATTTAAATGTGCACAGTAGGGTGTAAATGGCATTTAGTGTTTATCACAGCATCACAATCCCACTGCCTCGCCTCCTATTAGCTTTGACAATATTTGAGTACTCTGGTTTGAAGTGCTCTTAAATAAAAAAATAAACATTAAAGAACATTAAATTATTTTTTAGTACTCTCTCAAGCAGCTATTCTGCATCTATCAGCCATGGCTGCATCTGTCATAGGCTCACTTTAATAAGTAGCAGAAAAATGTTTAGGCTTCTCAGTCTTCACAACAGATCCAGCTGTTTAATAATCATATCACTATATGAAAAATGCTTCTCTGAGACCTAATTGTTTGCAAATGCAAATGACATTTTTACTTCTCTTCAGTCTTCCGACTAAATAACACTTGAACTGTAGAGAACTCTTGTACTGTTTGATTTATATTCATTTATATTGCACTGAGATTTGTCGTCCTTCCCAATTGTTTGGTCAGTTGTTTCATGTGCGCAAAAGCTTTCCTTGTTTTCTTGTACATCTGGAAAATTCGTAGGCATCACTTTACATTAAAAAGAGATTGAGACAGCTGAGGTTTTGCAAATATGATGATTGTGATGTTACAAAATGGTGGAAAATACATCACGGAGCAAAGAGGAAACTAACAATGTGCCGACACAAGACGGAGCAGCTCACTTTAGGTATGAAACAAAGTCTCAGCTTTCTAATTCAAACAATAAACACCGTTTTGTGGCTCTTTAATGTGTCTTGTGTCGGCACGTGAACCGATCATCTATTCTTCGTTACTAGTTATAGCACAAAATAAACATGAATGAACATCAGAAAGGCATCTTGTTTTGCAGAAAGATGTCAGTACACACCATGTTTCAAGTTCTGGTCCTCTGACTTTAATCTACTCTCCTGTCTGGTTTGTTTGTCAGGCAAAATAGCAGATTCGCCGTTGTGATTAGTCAGATTGGCTGTCAGTCAAACTCCTGGCTAACGGTCAATTACACTCAGAGTCTTTGTTGCAGTGATTACATTGTAACATCATATTTCATTCATATTTCATAAACTATTCTATATCCAAGTGTGATTTATAGCATCTACATGAAGCACTTGAGCAGTCAAGGGTATAACAAGCAATTTCAGTGAAGCCTCATTGTTACTTTGAACTGACAGAATAGGTGTACTACATAACTTGGAGTGAAATACTTTTGCAAATGGTCTTACAGCAGGGGTGTCCAAACTTTTTTTAAAGGAGGCCAGATTTGATGACCTGGACTACCTGGGGGGCCGAATGCTTCTATATATATAAATATATAGTATATTGAGTTGACAATAGCAGTGGCTTCAGTTGTGTTGATGTAAAAATCTGTAAATATTTTAAATATTTGAACAACCTTGTTTTTAAAGGGTAACATTTTAATAATTATAATAGCTTTATGGTATTTAGTCTATTAACACATTTATTTTTTATAAATAGAAATGCACATATTTCATTACTCCATTACATTACATTTAATTGGCCTGTACACTACCAGTCAAAAGTTTTTGAACAGTAAGATTTTTAAAGAAGTCTCTTCTGCTCACCAAGCCTGCATTTATTTGATCCAAAGTACAGCAAAAACAGTAAAATGTTGAAGCATTTTAACTATTTAAAATAACTATTTTCTATTTGAATATATTTTAAAATGTAATTTATTCCTGTGATTTCAAAGCTGATTTTTTTAGCATCATTACCCAGTCACATGATGCTTCAGAAATAATTCTGATATTCTGATTTGCTGCTCAAAAAAACATTTATTTTAAATAGTAAAAATATTTCACAGTATTACTGCTTTTGCTGTATTTTGGATCAAATAAATGCAGGCTTGGTGAGCAGAAGAAGAATAAATAAATAAAAATCTGACTGTTCAAAATGTTTGACTGGTAGTGTGTATGTCCACATTAATGATGTAAGAAAATTCGGTATGAATATCCTACATTTCTGCCACAATACCACAGTTACTGTTACTACAGTAAATCCATTTTAAATGTAGGTGATTTGTGGATTGAAAAGAATTCTAACTGCATTGTTGTCGCACAATGCTTCTCCTGTTTTCCTCGTCAGTGTTGTTTCTGCCTTTAAACTAGTTTAAATCACCGCGACATCCGTGGTTTGTATCGGAGACCTCTGCTCCAAACTCGAACGGGGAATCTCACAGCGCTCATTAGTGGTCGCGTGACTGAAATCAGTCAGCGAGTAAACCCATTTGTTCTCACGCTGCGCTGTCTTTAGGCAGAGCTAATAAAGGTCCGTGCGGCGCCGGCGCGGTTGACAAGTTGCGCTCTCCCGCTTTTGGTACGTTTAGGAATTCTTGTGCGGTAAAGAAATGGCAGCGCATATGCTATCAAATGGTCAGCGCTGCGTTTTACTGCTACATCTGGTCAAAAATCTAGTGCTGTCACCTTGTGTTGATATTGTGAAACTGCATATTTTGAAAATTATCTTTGGCGGGCCACACATAATAAATCTCAATAGACAAGCTGCGGGCCTTACAGCATTTCAAAATCCACTTGTATTTAGAGCAACTGAATAAACATTATTAACATATGGCTGAGCATTATAAATCATCTCTTATATTTGAGGCCGCAGTATACACTAAATGAAAGTAGATGCTTCAAACGAGTAATCAGTTTCTTTGATAAACTAGCAGCAGAGTGAGAGCTCCACAGAACAAGGACACTTTTAATTGGAATGTAATTTGAGCCTCTGACATGTGGTAGTCAATTGTTTTCTCTCCCACATCACATTGCATAATTCATGCTGCGAGTAAAGCCGCATAATTGTAATTACGCCTTAGACTTTCTCATAGATTATCTTTCTAGGGTGGCACAGGAATGAAAACTCTATGCAGATTGAGGCATGATGATTCATTTATATTTCTTAATACTTTTGAAAATGAATGCAATTAGCATAAACAGGGTCCTTAAAGGTGCACAACAGATTAAAAAAATAAAAAAAGACAAATGTGTTAATGTTAAACAGTAGGAGCTGCTACAGAATTATTTGATTTTCCACAGGCTGATCTGTTGCTAGAGTCAGCTGCTGTTACGCCTTCCTATTTCGATTCTTACATTTCCACTGTGTGCCCATCAGTCACCAGGGCTCCTCCTCCTTCACATCTGTGGAGGATGAGATTGCGCCTGCATTTCCTTTTCCCCATTCCCACTGCATTCGCTTGTCCTAATTTCCTCTTTTGTCTTCCTCACTCTTGAAGCCGTCTCTGCACGTGGTGGCCATTTTAGTTCATCCTGCCTCCTTTGCTTTGCAAAAAAGCTTTTTTGTTGTAAAATCTTGGAAATAATTAAACATGCAAAAAATATGTGAACTAAAACACTCATGTCTTAATGCTAAAATTGTTAAATTAACTTATTAAATATTTAATAAACATGCAAGGGGTGGAGAATATATCAGGTCAGCCATATGACCATCTTTGTATCAGTCTACGTTCTTCTCGCTCTGCTGCTGAGGTTTTGCTGGCTTGTTTGATCAACAAGCTCGGAATAACGTCTGCTTTCTGCCCTCAGCCTTTCCATGTGGACGAGACGACCAATAATTATTGATACTCATGTTTTTTTTAAAAGGATAGTTCACTTATAAATGAAAAATCCTACATAGTTTACTCACCATCACGTTGTTTCAAACCTGTATGGATGGGGATCGGTGGCTCAGGCTCCATATTGCTTGACATTTGTGGTCAGCTTACTTTTATTATTTGGAAAAGAGCAGTATGGACATCTTATTATAGAAAACTCATTTTGTGCACCATGACAGAAAGAATGTCATGAGGGTGTAAGATAACATGAAGGTGAGGACATGCTGACTGTGACGAGGTTAAGGATGAATCGTGAGACGGTGGATCCATCTGCAACAGCTTTATTAAATCGGACAACTTTAACAGGCGTTGGTCAGAACTGGCAGACAGGTGTGGTGAAGGCAAATCCAAAGGGGGAGTAATAGTCCGTGCAAAAGGTCGGGGCCGGCGGCGAGACGATAACAATAGTCCGAGGGAATAGCAAAGGTCGACAAAGGGCGGGCAGCAAAGGTTCACACACAGCAAAACAGTCCAGTTGGCAACGGGTAGGCAGTCCGATAAAGAAACGCTCAGGATTGACGACATAACCGACAAAACTTCGCGGTGAGCGAGCCGGCGAGGAACGCTGAAATGGCCGCCGGGGAGGAAGTGACCCGGGCGACCCGGAACCGGAAGCGAGAGCCCCAGGCACGGGATTATGGGTAATGTAGTGCTAATACTCCGGTGACGGTTCCCGCTGGTGCGAGACGGGGGAAGCCACAGAGACCGCGCTTGTGACAGAGCCCCCCCCCTGCGAGTGCCTCCTGGCACGAGGAGGCAACCGACGCCGGGGTCTTCCCCTGCCTCGGGGTCCTGGCCGACCGGGGTTAGCAGCGTGGAAGTCCGCGGTGAGGGAGGGATCTAGGATGTCCTTGGCGGGCACCCAGGACCGCTCCTCGGGTCCGTAGTCCTCCCAGTCGACCAGGTATTGCAGGTGACCGCTCCGGCGTCGGGAGTCCAGTATGGCGCGGACTCGGTAGGCCTCCTCGCCGTCGATGATCAGGGGGGCAGGTCTCTGGGGTGCGGTCTCGTCTAGGATCTCCCCCTCATCCGGGGGACCAGCGGGCTTTAATAGAGAGACATGAAACGTGGGTGAGATACGATACTCAGGAGGTAATTCAAGTCTAAAAGATACTGGTGTAATTTGGCGGATTATCTTAAATGGACCCACGTACCTGGGGCTAAGTTTCCTGCAGGGGAGTCGAAGGCGCAGGTCCCGGGTAGAGAGCCAGACCCACTGACCGGGCTCGTAAGGCGGACTGGGTCGGCGTCGACGATCCGCCTGGGCCTGGGTGCGGCGGACAGCTTGCTGTAGATGAACATGGGCCCGGTTCCAGATAGCCTCGCTCTGTTGGAACCAGGAGTTGACCGCGGGTAGTTCTGAGGGTTCTCCTGACCAGGGAAACAAGGGGGGCTGAAAGCCTAAGACGCACTGGAAGGGTGTTAGATTGGTTGAGGGTTTCCGTATAGAATTCTGGGCGTATTCAGCCCAGAACAGGAAACGACTCCAGTTCTCTTGGTGATCGTGACAGTATGACCGTAGGAAACGGGTCAACTCCTGGTTCAGACGTTCGACCTGACCATTGGCCTCCGGGTGGTATCCTGAGGTCAGGCTGACGTTGACTCCCAACAAGTGGAAGAAGCTGGACCAGAGGCGTGAGCTAAACTGGGGTCCCCGGTCCGACACAATATCCTCGGGAAGACCGTAGAACCGAAAGACTGAGTCACAGAGGGCCTCTGCCGTCTCCATGGCGGTGGGTAGCTTAGGAAGGGGAATGAGGCGGCAGCCCTTAGAGAATCTGTCTATCACTGACAGAATGGTGGTATAGCCCTGGGAGGTCGGGAGGTCAGTGATGAAGTCCACCGCTATATGTGACCAGGGGCGGTTCGGGACTGGTAGGGGTTGCAGCAGCCCGGCGGGCCGCTGGCGAGAAGCTTTGGTGGTGCTGCAGACCACGCAGTTCGTTACGAAGGTCGCCGTATCGGAGCGGAGTGACGGCCACCAGAAACGGTTGAGTAGAAGGTCGATGGTAGCCTCGATTCCAGGGTGACCTGAGCTGGGAGTTGAATGGACCATAGAGAGAACACGGGGACGGAGCTCTGCGGGAACGTAGGTCCGGTTGTCGGGGCAGTCTGTGGGTGGAGGGTCCCGGGTATGGGCCTCCGTGACCTCGGTCATGATATCCCAGATGACGGGCGCAACGAGGACGGAGGCGGGCAGGATAGTCTCAGGTGGTAGGGTGGTGTGGTCCGGTTCATGGATTCGGGACAGAGCATCCGCCTTGATATTCTGAGTGCCGGGACGGTAATTAATGGTAAAGTGGAACCGGGTAAAGAACAACGCCCATCTGGCCTGGCGATGGTTCAGGACCTTGGCAGTGCGGAGGTATTCCAGGTTTTTATGGTCGGTGAGGATGGTAAAAGGGTGTTGTGCTCCCTCCAGCCAGTGCCTCCATTCCTCCAGGGCTAGCTTTATGGCAAGAAGTTCCCGATTACCGACGTCATAATTCCTCTCGGCTGAGCTGAGCTTGTGAGAGAAGAATGCGCAGGGGAAGGTCTTAGGGTTCTCTCCCTGTCTTTGCGAGAGTACGGCTCCCACCCCGGTGCTGGAGGCGTCGACCTCTACGATGAAGGGCAGCTGGGGATCTGGGTGTTTGAGGATGGGTGCAGAGGTGAATCTTAAGCGGAGATCGTTAAAGGCGTGCACGGCTTCAGGAGACCAGGAGAGACGAATACTGCCCTTCTTGACCATTGACGTGAGGGGACCGGCTATGGTGCTGAAATTGCGAATAAACCGGCGATAGAAGTTAGAGAACCCTAAGAAGCGCTGGAGTTCCTTCAGAGTCTTGGGACGGGGCCAGTCACGCACCGCATTAACCTTGCTGTCATCCATGGCCACGCCCTCTGGACTGATCACGTAACCCAGGAAGGAAATCTTCTCCTGATGAAACTGACACTTCTCCTCCTTGGCATAAAGTTGATGCTGAATGAGTCGATTGAGCACAGCTCTGACATGATGAACGTGTTCGGTATAGGAGCTGGAGAAAATGAGGATGTCATCAATATATACAATGACCCAGCGGTTCAACATGTCCCGAAACACCTCATTGACGAACGCCTGAAAATATGATGGACTATTGGCCAGGCCGAAGGGCATTACCCGGTATTCATAGTGCCCTGAAGTGGTGGAGAAAGCCGTCTTCCACTCGTCTCCCTTCCGGATACGAATAAGATTGTATGCTGAGCGGAGGTCCAGCTTGGTGTAGAATCTGGCGGACCGAAGCTGCTCCAGGGCCGGGGGAACGAGAGGGAGAGGATATCGGTACTTGACTGTGAGCTCATTGAGAGAGCGGTAATCGATACAGGGTCGCAGACCGCCATCCTTCTTTTTCACGAAGAAGAAGCCTGCCGATGCTGGCGAGGTGGAGGGGCGGATGAACCCCTTAGCTAGCTCCTCCTCGATATACTTCTCCATAGCCTCTGACTCAGGCTGTGAAAGGGGAAAGACGCGGCCACGAGGTGGAACCGCTCCGGGTATTAACTCAATGGCGCAGTCTCCAGGTCGATGGGGTGGCAGTTCGGTGGCCCGGGTGATACTGAAGGCCTCGAGGAGGTCATGGTACTCGGGAGGTATGGTGCTGCACGGAGGAGGCGAGGCTGACCTGAGTGATTTCGGTGGAGCCGGAGAAATGCAGTGCTGATGACAGCGGGGTGACCAGTGAGTGATGCGACCCTCGGTCCAGGAGATGGTTGGTTCGTGACGGTTGAGCCAGGGGTACCCCAGAATGAGCGGGGATTGTGGTGACGTGATGATGAAGAACCGGATGGATTCTTGATGGTTAGGTTCTAGGCGGAGGGTTAGGTCCTTGGTGGTGTGGTCGACGCGACCGGTTCCTAGCGGTCTCCCGTCGAGGGCGGCCACTGCCACGGGGAAAGCACAAGAGACAATGGGCAACCGATTAGCTTCAACAAAGTCCTTGTCAATGAAGTTGCCGGCAGCACCGGAGTCAATTAAAGCTGTGGTCTGGATAGACGTGTCATTGGAACTAAGCAACACAGGAATCTCACAGCGATTTAAACCAGATTTGCATACACTCACCGAGGTGGAGGGTCGTGGAGGTCGAGTCGGACAGGTGGCCCGAATGTGTCCTGGCTGTCCGCAGTACAAGCAGAGGTTGTTATTTAAGCGCCGCTGTCTCTCCTCGGTGGTTAGCTTAGTGGCTCCCAGTTGCATGGGCTCTGGCGCATTGGAGACCGTTGGCTGAGGCTGAAAGGTTGGCATGAGCGAGCGGTTGGACCTGCGGGCGCGCATCACGTTGTCGACGCGGATGGAAAGGTCGATGTACTGATTTAGTGAGAGGTCTTCATCCCGGCAGGCCAGCTCCACTTGCAAATCCGAGTTGAGCCCCTTACGATAGTGGAGCCTAAGCGGGCCATCATTCCACCCACTTTGAGCTGCTAGTGTTCTGAAATCCAGCGCGTACTCGGCCGCTGTACGACGTCCCTGACGCAGCGCAACGATCTGCTCGCCCGCCTCACTGCTCTCCGGAGAAGGCTGGAACACCTCCTTAAAGCTTTTGAGGAAAGTGGCAAACGTGGGGTAGGTGGACTGACCCAGATCCCATACTGCGGTAGCCCACTCTAGCGCCTTCCCGGTCAGAAGTGAACAGACAAACGCGATCTTACTCTCGTCCGTAGCGTACAAGTTCGGTTGCTGGTTCACGAACAGGGTGCACTGGAGCAGAAATCCCTTACATTTAGCGGGTGTACCGTCGAACTTGTCCGGGAAAGCAAGTCGTGGGCTCGCGGTGACGGGCTGAATCACCGGGAGTGGTGCAGGTGGAGGTGGCGGAGATGCGACCGGTGGTGCGGCTACCTGTAATCCCTGTACCGCTCGAACCAGCTGTTCCGTCAGAGCAGTTAGGCGATCCAGTTGTTGCTGGTGCTGGGTCAACATGGTAGCTTGAGCGGACATCGCCGACGCAAACTGAGAAGCTGTCGCTGGATCCGTAGATGGCGAAGTTTTCTGTGACGAGGTTAAGGATGAATCGTGAGACGGTGGATCCATCTGCAACAGCTTTATTAAATCGGACAACTTTAACAGGCGTTGGTCAGAACTGGCAGACAGGTGTGGTGAAGGCAAATCCAAAGGGGGAGTAATAGTCCGTGCAAAAGGTCGGGGCCGGCGGCGAGACGATAACAATAGTCCGAGGGAATAGCAAAGGTCGACAAAGGGCGGGCAGCAAAGGTTCACACACAGCAAAACAGTCCAGTTGGCAACGGGTAGGCAGTCCGATAAAGAAACGCTCAGGATTGACGACATAACCGACAAAACTTCGCGGTGAGCGAGCCGGCGAGGAACGCTGAAATGGCCGCCGGGGAGGAAGTGACCCGGGCGACCCGGAACCGGAAGCGAGAGCCCCAGGCACGGGATTATGGGTAATGTAGTGCTAATACTCCGGTGACGGTTCCCGCTGGTGCGAGACGGGGGAAGCCACAGAGACCGCGCTTGTGACAGAGACAGAATTTTCATTTTTTGTCTGAAGAGTCATCACCTTATCTTATCAATTTCATTTCTGTTTGAGCCACAATATTCAGCATGTATTCGAGTGTTTCGAAAAGCAGCCTAAATCCATCTTGAACACTCCAGTATGGTACATTAATCCTGCAAATGAGACACTTCCACGGGTACATAAATGCCTCACATCCTGTAAAGGATGACCTGTTGACTTGCTTACACCTGAAAAAAGCTTGTTGACTTCCTGACCGTGTTATTGTATTAAGTACATCATTGCAATCAAGCATGATTAAAATCACATGAACACTAAAAGCACTTCAGGCTATGCACACTATGATGGCAGGGGATAGCTAGAAGAGCAGCGTTTTTTTTTTTTTTGTAATTCAGTGTTTTTATTTATTTTCAAAGTAGCATATAAATTACATCAAACAAGAGAAAGTATCAAACAATTATTACCCCCCACAACCTCCCCCCAACCCTCTCCCCACCCACCGCACTTCAGGAATTTGGGGGAAAAATAAATAAATAAATAAATAAATAAATTTAAAAAAATAATAAATAAATAAAATAAAAAATTACAGGTACATAAATAAAATGCCAACAAAATTACTAAAGATGGTTTAAATGTCCAGAATCTCTCTGACTGAACAGATACAATTCTTCCACATATATAAAATGGTGGGTTTAGCATGATTGGACCGTGTTGAAGACAGTTCCAAATATAATATCTCAAGTAAAGACTGTAACCAGTGTTTAATAGAAAGGTCATGTGGAGGTTTCCATCGTTGAACTAAAAGTTTTTTTGCAGCAGTCGAGGCAGCTAACCAAAATTTCCAGTCCTTCTCCTTTAGAGGAAACTGAGAGTTGTCATTCAACAATAACAGAACAGGGTCTTTGTGAAAACAAATTCCAGTGCTCTTATACAGAACATCAAGCACCATATCCCAGAAATCTTGCACATCTGGACATTCCCAAAGCATATGCATCAGCGTGCCCAGGTACCCTGGCCCACAAAAATTACAATAAGGGTGTGGTGATAAACCCATAGCATGTCTTGTGCGCATGGTTAAATAAGCCCTGTGAATAATTTTAAAATGGATAAACTGATGATTGGGGTTTGTGGATGCATGAAATGTATTATCCCATACTTTTTCCCATTCAATTTTACTATTATTAGGAATCAATTCAGATAACCATGCTCTTGCTTTTGGAAAAATCTCTGCTTTATGAGTTGCAAAACAGAAGTAAAAATAAGAAACCATTCCTTTGTTTGGCGCATTGTTAATCCATTTTACTACTGGATGAGTTTTAAGATCAGTACCCCAAGGCACCTTACATGCCTTTAACGCTGCACGTAATTTAAAATATAGAAATAGAGTATTCTGAGAAATATTAAACCTTTTAATTATTTCTTGAAAATCTAGGATTGATTTTTCTCCTTTTATGTCATTTAATATTAGAATACCTTTTTCTGCCCAGGATGGCTGTACAAAAGGTTTTCCACCAGAAAGTACATTTAAATTGTGCCAAATAGGGGTATGAGTATGCCATACAGTTTTAGAAGAAAAGAGACTTTATATTTTCTTAAATATTTGAAGAGTGTAGGACAGAATAGAACCATAGTATAATGAACACTTCCTGTAAGAAATGCCAGAAAACAGAAAGTCTTGCAGACGAATTGGTGAAATTAGATCTTTTTCTATTTGTTTCCACGAAGACTGTGAACAAGGATCAAACCATTTCACGACTGGGAGCAGAACAAAGGACCAATGATACCATTTAAAGTTGGGACAGCCCCATCCACCTTCCGATTTGCTTTTCTGAAGTGTAGACCACTTAATGCGTGGACGTTTTCCATTCCATACATATTTTACCAGTAAAGAATCTAACTTTTTCCAATAATTTGCTGGTGGGGAAAGAGGAACCATGGAGCTAATAAAATTAATGCGAGAAGAGCAGCGTTTTGCATTAATCCATTAAAAATAAATGTTTACAATTAATGTAACAAAGGTTTTTAACCTTTCAAGACATCTATCTTATCTATGCAGATGTCAGTGTATGTTCAAGAGCACTAGTACACTGTTTAATTATGTCAGTTCACACAGGTCAATGATGCACCATGTGGAAGAGTTATAAAGTCACAAACGAGGCACAAATGACCTACTGTAGTGCTCTCTGTCACACAAGCTGGTTCAGCTGCTGAACATGCTCCTCATTTCCACAAGCGTGCTGTGGAGGGGGTGGCAGGTTGATTATAGTCAGTAGTTTCTCTCCAATGTCCTGTAACCTCTACAGCAGTCATTCACTGATAATATGGCATCTATCATTCAAAAAAAAAAAAAACTGATTTAAAAGCACAATATGTAAGATTTTATCATTAAAATATCCAAAAACCACTAGAATAGTGTTACATATTTTGTTGACTTGTGAGCTTACATTATCCCAAATATTTCCAAGAATGTTTAAGTCCAGAGGAATAAAGAATTTAAGTAGCGTAACGGTCCGTGTCATTGCGTCGTGACAGTGACATCACCCTTGATTTTCAGTTCAGTTTTGTAGAATACATGGAAACACCAAAGATGCTTAGAACGCACAGAGAATCATTATAACAGAACTTTCAGCACATTCAAATGCATCTAGTATGATAAAACAGCGCTGCTTTACCCCGCATATGCATGACTTGAAAGAGCGGAAGTGGTTGACTGTGGCATAATAAAAGCTGTGCAGTTTTTGAGGCACGTGTTGTCTCTCATTAGCAATCACTCCAGTCGCACTGTTTCGCATCCACGGCTTTCAGCCCCATCCCTGCTTCATACTACAGTGATGTTAGTAAATCTTTTATACATTAGCTTATCTAACAACATGAATTCTGCCCGAGTCCTGTCAGATTGCATCACCTGTGGGGATGAAGACAACTTCCATTTATCCTACACTTAATTACAGCGTCATTAAACTATGCCTTCTTTGTTTTGAATATATGCCCTCTAGCTGCAAAAATTACATACTGTGCCTTTAAAGGGATAGTTCACCCAAAAAATGAATACTGTCATCATTTACTCATCATTTATTAAAGGGGTCATCGGATGCCCATTTTCCACAAGTTAATATGGTTCTTTAGGGTCTTAATGAAAAGTCTCTAATATACTTTGGTTAAAAATTCTCAATGGTAGTGTAAAACAATACCCTTTTTACCTTGCCAAAATCAGCTCTGCAAAAATCATCTCATTCTGGTCGAGGCTCCTTTAAATGCAAATGGACTCTGCTCGCCCCACCCCTCTCTTCTCTCGGTGGAGTGACGCCTGTTTACTTTAGCCACGTTTAGCCGCTAAACTTGCTAACTAGTACATTATTAGGAAAGGCGATCGCAAAGATTAATAAAAAAAAACCCTTATACTCACTTCTGCTGTAAGTGAAGCTGGATCACGAATGATTCGCGCGAACGTAGATCGGGAGGCGCATTCCCTTCACAAACAAACATAATCTACTGCATCTTCAGCGGCTCAGATGTCGAAAGTAAATGACAACCGCTATGTTCATTATTACATCCAGCAACACAACACCTCAATTGCTCAATCTGAGATATTCTTGTCTAACTTACATCCCTGCTCCGGCATCGAAACAAAGAGAGCGGACTGTTACAGCTGATCTGAGGTAAAATGCTCATGTCAGTCAACTGTCGTCGGAGCGGCCTCTGGTTATCTGAGAATGGCTCGATTTGAAAAAGGGAATATTATTTTTACAGATTAATTAAAAACCACTTCATGGATTTTTATCATTATAGGGTAGATTTGTACATACCCTGCCAACACACATTAATGTTCAAGCAACATGTAAAAGTGAACTTAGCATCCGATGACTTTAAGTGCCAGTGTTAAAGGGAACCCCGGGTATTAAGACTTATATTGCTTAATATAACGTAAATTATGTCTATTGCTGAAATATGTAGTAGAAAACCCATGAAAGGTTTACATCATTTAAAGGTGCAGTGTGTAACTTTTAGCGGCATCTAGCAGTGAGGTTGTGAATTGCAAAAAACAGCTCAGTCCACCGCTCACCCCTCCCTTTAGAGAAGCTACGGTGGCCGACACAAGTAAAGATGTTGTCGTCTAAGACAGCAGAGAGCAAAGAGGTTTCATTACAAAGGTAAATTAAGGAATTATATTTACTTAAGTATTCAATAAACCGCGAATATTATTGGTAATTGTTCATCATTGTGTCAGTGTTTTAATCGCAAAACATTATAGTGATGAAACGCACGCTGTAGAGCAGTTTGTTCGTTTAGGGCTATCGGTTTATTATTTAAGGTCTTTATACACCTCTGAAAACATAGTTATGTATATGATATTGCATTTCTGTCAATAGATCACACACATTGCACCTTTAAAAAAATCCACATTGTTTTATATATATTTTGGATTATGGGACCATTATTTTGATGATGTAAAACTCGGAAAATAAAATACTTATACGATGACCACAGCTACTGAAAAAGCTTACAGGTGGCGATGGATATAAGCATAGGCTTAAACCAAATGCTGTACCATCAGTTTTTCCCCACAAGGAGTCTAAACACCCCTGGATATCGAGTAAAATCCGTGCTGAGAAACTCCTTCAGTGGCTGCGGCATCATGACAAGCGTTGGCATTTTTAAGTGTTATTCCTCCGCAGGCATCTTCCCATTCTTTTTCTCCGTTTCTTATCGCTAAGAAAGCAGTGAAGACTTGCATTGCTTCTTTTGTTGACCTTCGACTGAAAATCGCACAACCAAAAGTCGCACAATGTGGCATCGTATCAAATGTAAACATACAAGTCTTACTACCCAGGGTTCCCTTTAAAAGACGCTCAGTTCAAAGAGTTTAATTCGAGCCAGCTGAAAATGTTCATTGCAGCAAGTCAACAAACAATTTTGAGTTAGGAAATCTTTCACATCTTTCCATATTTGCTTGAATTGGTTTCTTCTGTGGAACACAACATAAGATATTTTGAAGAATGTTGGCCTCAGTGAGTTTTTATCCGCACAGTAGAAATCAATGGTCACCAAAACAGGTGTTTTGATGTGTGGATAAAAAAAAAAAAAAAACCACTAAGACATTTCTCAAAATATCATCCGTTATGTTCCACTGAAGAAAGTAAGTAATTGAGGGTAGTTCTAATGATGCCAGAATTGTAATTTTTTTAAATGTTCGTGGGAGTTGTTTGACGTTAAGCCGTATTTAATACATTATCAGCCTTGACAAGGTAACACGTGTTCTTAATGACTGTATGATTGGTCTTGAGGTTTATGAAGAAGTTCATCATTTAAGTTCATCAGACCAAGTGTTTACATTCTCTGATCACATTCTGGGTGCTGAACAGTCCATCTGATTCATTTTATCTGACAGATTTGATAGCAGCTGGTGTGTCTTGAGACAAGAAATAATGAATGGAAGCTCCTGCTATTTAAGCAGGAAATGTGTTTTGCAGTTTTATAGTCCCGAAATAATGTGACAGACAGGTGAATGATAACACTAATCAGACAGATAAGGATAATTGAAAACTGTTAAGAATGATTAACATTTTGAACATTGTCAGAATTTGTCTTGTATGTATTTCTTTTGAATTTCACAAATTTGTGATTTATAATTTTGGTTTCAAAAGAATAAAGATTAAGCTGATCATCACTGTCTCAGTTGCCGGTGGCAATATTGTAGCCATAATGTTTTTGGGGTTTTTTTTCCCTATAGAAACTCATACAGGTTTGGAACAACTTGAGAATGAGTAAATAATGACAGAATTTTCATTTTTGGGTGAACTATTTCTTTTAAGGTGTGCTATAAATGAACAGTGCTGATAAACATATGTTGAGATAATATTCTCATTTAAAACTAAGTAGAGTTTTGGATATAAAACGATCTTCGATACATCACAACTCAAACACATTGAACCACATTTTATTTGTCTTCTGACAGATGGATCACAGAGGAGTGGGAACACTGCACTAAAACCTGTGGGAGCTTAGGATTCCAAATCCGCACCGTGCGCTGTGTCCAGTTCCTTCATGAGGGCACAAACCGCTCCATCCACAGCAAGTACTGCAGTGGGGAAAAACCTGAGATCAGGAGGCCATGTAACAGAGTGCCCTGCCCAGCCCAATGGAGAACCGGGGTCTGGTCAGAAGTATGTTTTTTTTTGCATCACATGATGTTTTGTTGCTATGAATACAAAAGTATTAGTTGTCAAGGTTTTTGAAAGCAGCATTTTGAGAAAATGAGAAGATTGGGAAAGCCCAGCAGGAAAAAAATGTGACCTGCAAGCACTTTTAAACGTAATTGGTCTTGAAATAATTGTGAGATTACAAAATCTCATTTGAAGAATGCGTTTACCACAACAGAGGATTTTTTTTTTTCTTGCCGAGAAATGCCTGGGGAAAAACAAATTAGCACTAATTTCCTTTCAGTTTGTACTTTTTACCTTGAAATTAAAACCAAACCATTCTCCTGCACTGATAATGCCCAAGTGAGGTCTGACATTTCAATTGGTTTTATAATTCACCCGGAGCGATTGTTTTGTGACAGTGACCTCATTACCCAACAGTGCTAAAAAAGCTAAAATCCTTTGAGTGTTTGGCTTTGAGTGTTTCAAGTCTTTTGATGATTTTAAATATTACACAAAGATATCAAGCTCAATCAGTAGGTGCAATCCTCTAGTGAACAAGCCTATATGGTATTGATTTTGACCCTAAGCAAATGGATTTAACACCAAGCTCTGTCAATGCACATTCTTGTTATGTCATTGATCAAGCTGACCATAAACTCCTACTGTAAACTGGACATTAGATGCATAACAATTTGCATAGTCAAACACTATTCATTGCCATTTTGTTGTATAGTGTGGGTTCCAGCTGAAAATAACACTACTTTCAGCACTATTATGTCATCATGTGACAAAATCTGAAACAAGTCGTTTTCTGAAAAGCTGTTTTTGGATTAACGAGGAGGTTTTGAGCTCTGAAACAGCTCTGTATAATAACTTCCTAGATGTCAAAACATCAAAGAAAATTTGATTTCTCAATTCATGACCCTGTAAAACCATGTGTATTTTTCCGTAATATGGTTTCCCTCACATTCTTACTTATCTCTCAGTGCTCAGTGTCCTGTGGGGAAGGTGTGGCGCGACGTCTGGTCACATGTCGTATTGGAGATCAATGCACCGGCGAGAAGCCCGAGTCACACAGGCCCTGCAGGCCAGGACCTTGCCATGGTAAGACGTCATGGACACGCCATTGCAAATCCTGAAACACAAAGTAGAGAATTGGTCTGAGCAGAAAGCAGCACAGGGACAAAAATCCGTACTCATCAAGCGATTTAATGGGGTCTTGAATGGCTGAACTGTTCATGTTGTTCATTTAACACAAACAAGCCTGTTGAAAGAGAATGGAGGATATTGCACAATCCACAAACTCATCTGCATTGATGACATTATTCATGGTGCTCTTATCCGCAGTTAATTTCCCAGAATGCTTGTGTGGTCTGTGAACTTCTCACCTGCACTCTGGAGAAGCTTGTTTACCCCATCTCAGTTGTCTGTTGAGAACTTTCATTTAGACACTCATTACGAGAAAGCTATTAATTAGGTCACATAATGCCTACGAGCTTAAAATGAACATGAGGCTTTGGCAGCATGTCTTATTCATGAATAACACTCTTTTTCAACATTTCTTCCCAAACCCAGTCTTTTGCCTTTTCAAACCCCCATGAGCTATGAATTGTACATTTATCTTTGCATTCAATGCAACATGTTTTACTGCGATGATGTGTAGTGCCTACAGCACAGAGAAATCACACGAACATGAAAGCCCGACGTTGTTCAAGAGAACTGTACCGCTGCTCTCGAGAATTTTCCCCCCCTTATTTATGAGTAACACTCAGCTGGTCGGCATTATTTGTTAGAACACGTTTTGTTACAAATCCGGTGATAAGAGTGAGAAATCTGAAATGTATCTCAGCAGACGTCACTGTGAATAGCACTTTCTTTATGTCTGCTTGCATGACGCTTTTCCTAATTCCTCTTTAATGGCTTGAGACACACCTGGATGGCATCCATCTCAGTGGAAGGTTAACAAAAGAGCTACCCTTTACAAATGGCACTCTTGCCACACACTGCTTTTCAGCTCTGTACAGTATAAAGCAGGACACCTTAGAGAGCTGGAGGCGTTTTGCTTCTTGTCGGCTGTGGAAGACGAGCCAGCTGGTGGTTCACCTGATGACAAATAATCCAAATGTATTGGCTCTTTTCATGACTTATATTAATTGAAAGACCTTTTTTATGGGCTTTTGCATTTGCATTGAATAGGACTTTGAGAAAAGAGTGGTACAATAAGGTAAAACTGAAGATCATAACTGCTGGTTTTGTGAAATGAATCAAAAAGACCTGACTTAAAAGAATGATTAATTCACAAATTAGAAATCGCTGCCTGTCTAATGAAGTGTGAGGGATATTTAAAGGGTTAGTTCACCCAAAAATGAAAATTCTGTCATGAATTATTCACTCTCATGTCATTCCAAAATCGTAAGACCTTCGTTCATCATCGAAGCACAAATTAAGATATTTTTGATAAAATCCGAAAGCTTTCTGACCCTGCATAGACAGCAACACAACTACCACATTCAAGGCCCAGAAAGGTGAAGACTGACAAGGAAGAGAAGAAATTGTTGAATAAAGTCATTATTTTAACCTTTGCACACAAAAAGTGTTCTCGTATCTTCACAAAATTACCATTGAACCACTGATGTCACATGGACTATTTTAATGATGCCCTTACTACCTTTCTGGGCCTTGAACGTGTCAGTTGCGTTGCTCTCTATGCAAGGTCAGAAAGCTCTCGGGTTTCATTCAAAATATCTTAATTTGTGTTTCAAAGATGAACGAAGGTCTCATGGGTTTGGAAAGACATGAGGGTGAGTAATTAATGACAGAATTTTCATTTTTGGGTGAACTATGAAAAATGAAATTTCTGTCATTAATTACTCACCCTCATGTCGTTCCAAACCCGCAAGACCTTTGTTCATCTTCAAATCACAAATTAAGATATTTTTGATGAAATTCGAGAGCTCTCTGACCCTCCATAGACAGCAAGGGTCCTTCCACGCTCCAAGGACGTTGTTAAAATAGTCCATGTGACATCAGTGTTGTATCCTCAATTTTATGATGCTAGGAGAATACGTTTTGCGCACAAAGGAAACAAAAATAACAACTCTATTCAACAATTTCTTCTCTCCCGGGACAGTCCTCCACCATTACACAGAGTGCCATGACGTATGCGCGTAATGTTGTAATTAATGACACTGGGTGAGTAATTAATGACAGAGTTTTCACTTTTGGGTGAACTAACTCTTTAGGAAGTTACAAAAACTGTTTCCAAGCCTCTGTTCTGTTCCAATTGAGAATACATTCTTAACAGCTGTGTATGAACCTGTTTATGAGCTGTTTATGTTTTCCAAAAAAAAAAACTCACAGTGCACACTATAGTCTCTAGGCTCCGGTTCTTGATGCCGGTGTTTTGATGATTCAGAAAAGATGACTCACTGTCTTGCCAACTGAGATTTTGGTATGGAGATAAAGGTTAAAATCATTTTTCAGCAGTAGTACAGCACACTGTGAGAGTATATTATAGTGTATGTTGTTTGCTTTTGGGCTCCGAATGAGCGCCTGGACCCAGAACTTAGACATTACGTCAGATTTAACAAAAAGAATGACCAGGCTAATGCTGAAATGCTGTATGTTTCATTGTGTCACACTAATTTGGAATGGCATTAGGGTGAGTAAATCATTACAAAATTGGATGAACCATTGTGGTCAAAATTATTAGGTGAAATGCTGTTATAATTGTGCACGGGCAGTCTATTTTACTGTATGTGAAGAGACAGTTCCTTCAGGATTTGGTAATACTGATGATATAAAGACATTTGGCCTCATGCATGAAACACGAGCGGAACGTTTTTTTGTGTACATCTTTCGTAAAGCTATTTCGACATAAACTTTTGAATTCATGAATATGTTTGTATTTTTAAAAAGTTAGTTGTTATGAAAAATGTACACCTGCTCCCTACCACGTGTAAATGGTGCTTAAAACATTCTGTGTTCACTGAATTTGATGACACTGAATTTTGATGCACTGCTATTGCATCATTTGCCCTTGCTTTTTTTTTTTGTCTCAGTTGAGTTAGCTGTGAAATGCAGCACTCGTCACTGTCACTTCGTAAATAAAGAGGGGTGGAACAAATACCGACCAACCATCCAACTTGCACAATGACAACAATGGAGAAGTCAATATTACTAATTACTGCTTTTTATATTTAGTAAAATTCTTATAAATTAAATACTACTAATACGTTGCAGCCGTGGATGTTCCAGATCATTAAGAAGGCCATCTGACATTTTTTTCAGATGGCTAAAAACTCTTTGGTGGATACACGTTAATAAATATTTATTGTTAGGCATATGGCCTATTAGTCTTTTTTGCATTTATGGAGCCAAACCTGAGAAAGTAGACCAGAATATTCCACTGTGTTCGTGGACACACAGTTTGCGTAGCTGTAATTCATAGGCGAATTCATTAACATACACGTTTAACTATCAAATCGAACATTTACGAAGTGTTTGTGAATCCGGAGGAAAGTTTTCAGGAGGGTCTGTTTTACACACAAATTACTCCGAATTTACTCATATATTTTTGCGTTTCATGAATGAGGCCCATTGAGTATTCAAAAAAAGCTGAAATGTAGAGATTTTCTGTGAAAAAAAAAATGCTTAAAATGCCACAGAATAAAAGCCTTCTGCTTCTCTGACAGATGAGCCATGCGGAGGAGACAAGTCCATATTCTGTCAGATGGAGGTTCTGGCTCGTTATTGCTCGATACCAGGTTACAACAAGCTCTGCTGTGAATCCTGCAGTAAGCGAAGTGGCACTTTTGCTCCTCTGCACGAAGCTGCTAAGACGGAGGAAGAACTTCGCTTTGGTTCAGCCTCCCAACTTCTGGAGACACTCACAGCCTCTGTAAATGGAACTCTGAAAGTCCCACAGCTACACCAGCAGGGATCCTTTTCACAAGGCCAATTTGCCAAGCAGAGCACCACTCCCCCGGCTCGCAAAGCCAATCCAGAGAACAGCAAGACTCAAAAGCGCCTCAAACTCGGTACGAGGAACCTGGCAGCGATGACGATTCGCAGCTCGTGGAACGAGGACTCCGCTAAAGATGCGCCATGGCAGCTGGGAAGTTTCCAGGAGAGCGAGTGGCCGACAGCATCATCTGAGGTGGAGAGATGAAGGACGGTTTGTCTCCCCTTTTTCCTCTGGACTCTCTCTTATTTGTTTGTTGTAGACAGACCTTTAACATTCATCTTTCCCTTCAGATCATCTTCAAGATATTTAAAAGCAAGAGAGAGTAAAGTGCTGGTTCACTTTCAAATGTTCTCAATTCCCTCGCCAGCAGTATTTGTTTTCAAAACACACTTGTCAATCACACACTGTTGTGATGGGAAACGTGCCAAAGAAGTTCTTACGATGATCCTCTCAGCAGCCTGGTCTATGGGGGTTTGGTGCACGTACATGAAGAGACTCCGGTGAGGAAACGCTTGTAGTTGTATCAAACTTCACTATCTTTTACCAGCTCCAAACATGTTTGACCAATTCATATTTATGAACGTTCCTGTAAATACTGTATATGGAAAATGTCAGTATTATTTTTACAAAAATACAAACTGAGGAGTTTTAAAATAAGAGATTCAGGAGCATTATCGGTGCTTTTTATATTAAATATATTATATTCCAAAACGGTGTGAGCCCCAGGAGCAAACATCAGCGAAATTAAAATAGCCGTAAAATATTCACTTTTCATTCCGAAATGATTTCATTCACGAATCAGGCTCTCAGCAAGTCATCGATCAAATGAATTCTCATAGACTGTGAAAATCTTAGATTTGCCTTGTTTTGTCTTATGAATTTACCTTTGCAGTCAAATGTTTGCTTAGCCAACAACAAAACTGAGTCAAGCAGCTTCACCATGATGTAGGAGACCCGTTGCGAGATAAATTGATTGCTTAAGGCCAGATTTGAAGGAGTAAAGCTGGACTTTCTGGAGATCTTATATTGTGAGACACTGCACAAGATATCTCACTTGTCTGAAGGGGAGGAAAGCTATTTATTTTTATAATCAAGGATTATATCACAACCACAATGCATCTGACTGCAATATCAAGAAAACCAGTTAGTCTGTCAGTGGAGTTCAGCTGTACACACACGTTCACCTGTGTGCCACTGTAAAGCTATTGTATATACCATTGAGAACTTTAGAGTATTTATTCAGATTCAAAGTTCAGCGCCATGTCTTCTATGCAACATTATCTGTTATTTCAGACCAAAAATGCAATTCAATTCAATTGAGTAGTAAGAGTAGCTCACAAAAGTAAACATAGAAGCAAAAGTAGATGTGTGAATAACCTTGTTGTTGTTTTAACTGCCCTTTTAGATACAATAAGACACATGCTCAGTTTTTGAGATGTTAAAAGGGAAAGCTGTTTCACAGCCATTTTAGAATAGATAAAATTATAGAGAAAGTCAAAGCCTAAACAAAGCTGTCATTTACAGTGATTCATATTGTCCTTCACCCACAAATCCCCCAATCCTTCACGAAACTGTTTTACAGTTAATTTGTAGCTTTTGAAAAAAAAAGCAATTTAGTGGATTTTGATCCTCTAGAATAGACAGTAGTTGTATCTGCATACAGATAGTGTCAGTTTTCTAAACCAACGGAAGCTGAGGTGAACGGTGTGTGCATCACACAAAAGCTTTTATTTTCTGCTAATAAACTATTGCTAATATTATGGACAAGCTTTCAGAGACCCAAAAGAATGCGAGATAGTAGAAGTTAAATTGACAATCCCTAAGCCACAGACAGACACCCAACATAAAGGATAAAGCGTGTTTATCCTCACAATCCCAAGTTTATGTGAGTGTTAATTGTTGTTCTGGCTTACAAAGACACTTTCAGTTGCTAACCGCTTGCAGTCATTTCTTTTTGTTTTAATATGTACTTTTGTTAGTTGTAAAGAAAGTGTACACTACTGAGGCTGTTTGTTGTAATGGGGAGCACATAGCAATAAAGAAAGTAATAAACACCACACTGTCTGTTGAGAGAATTTTGTAGGTCGAACTCCATTTTCTCCTTTTCGCTACTAAGCCTTTACAAGACGCTTTACAGTATAAATCCATGTTTGTAATCCTAAGATTAAAATTGTCTTCTATTGTGTTTGTGAAAACAGCAACAGCTTATTGCATATAGTGTGTGTTCAATACTTAATAAATCCTAATACCTTTTTTTTTTTTATAAATCCTGACATCAAATGTGATATGCTGAGATGTGTGTTAGTCTGTCTTTTTTTAAATTTGCACCATTATTCTCCTCACAACATCAAATGCACTGAAATTGCTTTTGAGTGAAATTTCCTTTTGTTCTGTCACAATGGATGCTCATATAGACTTTTCTATAGAAGTCAATTATTTCCTTTAGGCCAAACATTTATTATAGTATTCAGTCGCTTGAAAGTGCTTCCCTGGTGCTGTATATGGTGCTCATATGAAAGTATAATCTGGGCTGCCAGTTCATTTTCTAGCTCACCATGCCTCCAGGCTCAAAATTGCTACAGTATATTATGAAAGGCTCTAATTTCCATAAAGACCCATTCAGATTAATGAGCCAAACTTCAGGACATTCATTATTTTCAGAATGGTATTTAAGGATCACTAAGAAAATTACAATTTTATATAAAGGGCATTCTAAATAAAACACATTTCAGTGTGAGTAAGATAACATTAATGAATCCACTTATAAAAGCAACCTTAAAGGGATAGTTCACCCAAAAATAAAAATTCTTTCATCATTTACTCAACTTCATATTGTTTCAAACTCAGAAGACTGTAGTTCCCTTTCGGTCAGTCACGTTCAACATTATGTTTGACTGAAGTTAGGGCCCCCAAGTGAGACCCCTAACGTCAGTCGACATAACATCTCTGTTCTCTCCTTCAGGGAACGAGGGTTACATACATAACCGAGATGTTCCCTTTCAGTCAGTCATGTTCGACGTTATGTCGACTAACGTTAGGGGTCTTACATGGGAGGGGAACGAGGGTTACATATGTAACCAAGATGTTAATCTTTAAAACACAAATTCAGATATTTGTCATGAAACCTGAGAGGTTTCTGTCCCTTCATTTACACTTCAAGGTAACAAAAACTTGAAAAAGTCATAGTTATGTTTTTACGGTACTGTGCTAAAATGTTGTTAAAGATGGCAGATGAGGAATACAAGCTATCTTCACAAGTCTGCATGTCTGCATAAACTGTTGCATGTTTAACAAGCTATTCAGCCTGGAAGACCATTTTTTAGAAGCTGCTCATCCTGGTACAAGCTTCTGGCCTGATTACTGCAATCTCCCCAAATATTTATGCACACTCAGTGCATTACATCTGCTTTTTTTTTTTCATTACTGCTAAAATGTTTCTTGTCTGTCAGGAAGTGTTAGTAAACTTTCCCATTGAAATTACAATATCCAAACTCATATGTAGGACCTTCCCAAAAGGACTGGAATTTACTACAGTTTGCCTTCTCACGCCTCACACCCCATAACCCCATTGCGGTTCACCACTTTGCGGCCCTTGCACTCAAATGGTGAAAAATTTCCGCTCTCACATAAAAACGAATGGTCTTTTTGTCACTCTGGAAGAACGTCTGCTACATTTCTTGGATGTAATCAAATGTAAGTGCATTTAATGTATCTCAAAGTACAAGGAAATCCATCCAGAAGAAATATGCAAATATGGAACGCATGCCATCTGCCCAGCTGGCCACTTAAGAAAAAGGACATCAACTCAAAGTTTACCGTAAGGAAAAGACAATAGGGAAGAAGAATCTATTGACAGATGGCATCAAAATTGAACATGTTCCTGTAAGCACTATAGTTGACACAAACCTAGGAGCACACTAGACTAAAAGCAGCACCTATAGATTCAAAAAAAAAAAAAAAAAGATGGAGCTAGAAATAGCACAAACGTGCTACAGTCTGTAAGAGCACTCAGATGATTTATCTGCCATTAAAATACTAACAGAAAGACACACTAAAGCTGTGATCAAAGGCGGCCTGCCAAAAATGACCCATAATTATATATACTATTGCCTGGAATAATAAAACTAGAGCTGTCATGAGTTTTTTCAATACATGATTATCATGGCCAAAAGAATTCACAATAACGATATTATCTCTATACAAATCTTGAAAAAATAAATAATACTAGTATCATCTTTGTTTATTCTTTTATTATTATTATTTTTTTTTTTGTGCAAATAAATCTCACCATTGCATAAAAATGGAACAAATTACACTTAATAGAGACAACAGTGCTAACCTTTTTTTAGCTTAGAATTAGTGTAGTTCTTTCAAAGCACTGCTTTGTGAAGCTTTGAAATAAAAGAACATGTTAGGGTTAGTTCACCCAAAAATGAAAATTCTGCCATTAATTACTCACCCTCATGTCGTGCAGTGTTTCCAGGTTCTACGTCAGAATGCCCGCTCCTGTGTCTGCAGCACCATGAAGACTGACATGGAAGAGAAGAAACTGTTGAATGAAGTAGTTATTTTTGTTTTCCTTGTGCACAAAAAGTATTCTCATAGTTTTATAAAATTAAGGTTGAACCACATGGACTATTTTATCGTTGTCCTTACTACCTTTCTGGGCCTTGAACGTGCTAGTTTCTTTGCTGTCTATTGAAGGTCAGAAAGCTCTCGGATTTCATCAAAAATATTCTAATTTGTGTTCCGAAGATGAACGAAGGTCTTACAGGTTTGGAACAACATAAGAGTGAATAATGACGGAATTTTCATTTTGAGCGAACTATCCCTTTAATGGTTTGATAATTTGTTAATTGCATTAATAATGCTTTTTTAATATATCACACTTTCAATAGAACATTCGCAGTTGTGTACAAAAGCTGTTTTTAAGCATGTTTTGCTTTGTGTGTGGTGTTTCGACCACTTCAAAACAGTGACTCTTTTTGTGAAGCAATTGGTTCAGTTGATTCAAAGCTTCCAAAAGGTTTGTTTGTCACCAGGGTTTGAAACAGTGTTGCCAGATTGCTTTAAAAAAAATACTTTTTTTTCTTCACTTTTATCTTTAGTCATGTTATTTTAATATGTTCGAGCTCAAAGTATCACAGTAAAATAATGTGTAGTGCAGTCATCGGCTCATTTTTCCTTAAAGCAACCCTTATTGGTTCAGTTTAACAGAGACCTGTCAATCAATTTACCACCTTTTAAGGTGGTAAGATGTGATGACTCGTGAGTGACGGGGTTTTTGGCGCTATTAAGGGCAAGATTTTGAATGAACGGCTATACATTCATTCATTCTAAGTGATTGCAATGGCGTATAAGTTACACGATAAAGAGTCTAAGAGTGACTCAAATCCCACAATGTGGATTACACGTGGTGCGAAATGAATAGAAGACATAAATATAATTGTAACTGAAATAAGAGAACAGAATGATTTAATAAAAATCAAAACGGAATTTGGACTATACGATGCTGTCCTGCTTCAGAACGTCTTTTAAACCATCCAGACTACTCTGGTATACTTGGCATTGACAGCTGCTGGACTTGAACAGTTTTGACTGTGCAAAGTTCTGCATTATGTTCTAAAATGTGTACTTCATGAAATAGGTGCTGTAGTTCTGTCTAAAGATAAAGCACAAGACAAAGTAAGCGCATTATTGTTGTTAATTATTATTATTATTTTATTTTTGCTGTCCGATTATCATACAGTATGTATCAATCAAAAACCCATTTTTGGCTGTCCTGGGTGTGTGCACGAACTAGAGTAAATGAAGCTAAATTACACTGCTTTCTGGTCACTTTATTGTGCACTTTTTGCTTATTCTTACTGTGGACAATGAAAACGATGCATGTGTTATTCCAAGGGTTAAAGTCATCAGTTAATTTCTTGATTGCCACTTTGAAAAGATTTCTGAACATTTTAATCATATTTTCTGACTCCCTTTAATGCATTTGCCCTGTTTTGATCCATATTCCTGTGAAAATGATTTATATTTATTTTATTTTGTCATCATTATTTTTTAAGGAGATTATAATGGTCCTTATCAACCTTGATTGACATGGCAATAAAATTCTATCACATTATTCTGGCAGTTAAAATTTTGGCCTGTTTTTTGTTGAAGTGGGCGGGTTTTGGTGAGCTTTTGGGCTGGAAATCGTCAACCCGATCTGGCAGCACCGGTTTGAAACACCCGCCCAATGCGGGTAAAAATCAGTGGTGGCGGGTAACGCCAAATGAATTTCATTTCAAAGTTCATTTAAGCCAAATCTGCGCAGATTTAGCGCAAATACTGAACTCATGAGTCATCATAATACAGGTCCTTTTCAAAAAATTAGCATATTGTGATAAAGTTCATTATTTTCTGTAATGTACTGATAAACATTAGACTTTCATATATTTTAGATTCATTACACACAACTGAAGTAGTTTCAAGCCTTTTATTGTTTTAATATTGATGATTTTGGCATACAGCTCATGAAAACCCAAAATTCCTATCTCAAAAAATTAGCATATTTCATCCGACCAATAAAAGAAAAGTGTTTTTAATACAAAAAAAAAGTCAACCTTCAAATAATTATGTTCAGTTATGCACTCAATACTTGGTCGGGAATCCTTTTGCAGAAATGACTGCTTCAATGTGGCGTGGCATGGAGGCAATCAGCCTGTGGCACTGCTGAGGTGTTATGGAGGCCCAGGATGCTTCGATAGCGGCCTTAAGCTCATCCAGAGTGTTGGGTCTTGCGTCTCTCAACTTTCTCTTCACAATATCCCACAGATTCTCTATGGGGTTCAGGTCAGGAGAGTTGGCAGGCCAATTGAGCACAGTAATACCATGGTCAGTAAACCATTTACCAGTGGTTTTGGCACTGTGAGCAGGTGCCAGGTCGTGCTGAAAAATGAAATCTTCATCTCCATAAAGCTTTTCAGCAGATGGAAGCATGAAGTGCTCCAAAATCTCCTGATAGCTAGCTGCATTGACCGCAGCTGACATGGCACCCCAGACCATCACTGACTGTGGGTACTTGACACTGGACTTCAGGCATTTTGGCATTTCCCTCTCCCCAGTCTTCCTCCAGACTCTGGCACCTTGATTTCCGAATGACATGCAAAATTTGCTTTCATCCGAAAAAAGTACTTTGGACCACTGAGCAACAGTCCAGTGCTGCTTCTCTGTAGCCCAGGTCAGGCGCTTCTGCCGCTGTTTCTGGTTCAAAAGTGGCTTGACCTGGGGAATGCGGCACCTGTAGCCCATTTCCTGCACACGCCTGTACACGGTGGCTCTGGATGTTTCTACTCCAGACTCAGTCCACTGCTTCCACAGGTCCCCCAAGGTCTGGAATCGGTCCTTCTCCACAATCTTCCTCAGGGTCCGGTCACCTCTTCTCGTTGTGCAGCGTTTTCTGCCACACTTTTTCCTTCCCACAGACTTCCCACTGAGGTGCCTTGATACAGCACTCTGGGAACAGCCTATTCGTTCAGAAATTTCTTTCTGTGTCTTACCCTCTTGCTTGAGAGTGTCAATGATGGCCTTCTGGACAGCAGTCAGGTCGGCAGTCTTACCCATGATTCCGGTTTTGAGTAATGAACCAGGCTGGGAGTTTTTAAAAGCCTCAGGAATCTTTTGCAGGTGTTTAGAGTTAATTAGTTGATTCAGATGATTAGGTTAATAGCTCGTTTAGAGAACCTTTTCATGATATGCTAATTTTTTGAGATAGGAATTTTGGGTTTTCATGAGCTGTATGCCAAAATCATCAATATTAAAACAATAAAAGGCTTGAAACTACTTCAGTTGTGTGTAATGAATCTAAAATATATGAAAGTCTAATGTTTATCAGTACATTACAGAAAATAATGAACTTTATCACAATATGCTAATTTTTTGAAAAGGACCTGTATATTACATACAGCTTATTTCAACATACCCGACAAATAATGGCGCGGCGGGCTCGCTGGTTTCCTATGCATGGACCTTTCTCACATTTCCGTGTTTCTCATAGCGGAAGTCGTCATAGTTGGGTAAAATCCGAGAGCAGTGAATGGGAGAGTACCATAAATATATTTTTTGCATTCCCATTTGCTCAAATAGCAAAAGAAAAACTACACGATAGTGTTTTCACGACTTTCAATCAAAGGAAAAAAATTGAGAGATACTGATATCGGCAGTCAGAAGCAAGAACTATGTCAGATTTACCTTTCTTCCCATAGACGCGGCATTAGAAACACCCTCACATAGCGTTAACTAGTTTTTTGTAACTTGATGAAAAGGTGATGTAATACAAGGTATAGTGTTATAAATGTACATACATATTTTTAAAAATATAAATATAAAAAACTTTAAAGGATTTATGATGATGATGACCGTTAAAACGCGTCATCACTGGCTTGTGAAAAGGGTCCATTGAAGCAAACACACCGTCTCCACACCGGACGCGAGCGGAGCGACAAAATACAATAGAACCCATTATGATCAGTGACGCTATCTACACTGGATGCGGTGCGATATGGCAAATCTCCAAAGGTAAACTGATGCCTCGTTATATTTATGACGCACGTAGTTCAAATTATTTGCAACAACCGCTTTGTTTGGTTTATCTCGGTAAGCTTTTTTTTGGCTAGTAGAAGTTATACATGTCCAGTAGCTTAAAAATTTAGTAGCCAAATTGGCTGGTGAGCAAAAAAGTTAAATTCAAACCCTGTTTGTCACATCATTACTTTATACAGCATCCAAGTACAACAATATATGAGAATAACAACATACATTTACTCACTCAATCGAGTGTTTAAAATACTTATTTTTTATATGAACTGACATGGCTTCTTTTTACAAAATGAGGCAGAAATTAAATTAGATATATTGTATTATATTCATATAAAGACTATGTTGATTAGCACTGCATTATAAACGTGCATTATCCTTCTGAAAAATTACATGAAATGGCTTGAAGAACCATAAACCATACTGTCGCAATGATGTGTTAATGATGTGTTAATTCACTCTTCACTGTCATCAGTCAAAACATTTCTATCTGCATTTTATTCAGCTATAGTGATAACTGGATGCCTAAATGGGATTTTTCTGTAAAATCATTTGTTTTATGATTACTTGTGAGAGATTAACACTGTGTATTTTAATTTTATGGCTCATGGTTGTTACAGTATTTTGCGACACCCCTAATTAACATGATAATGATATTTAGTTTTTTAAACATCACAATTATGGTCAATAGCGGCATATTGTGACACCCAAAACTGATACTATTCTGGTCAATCGCATCCTTATATCATTTAAAGAGATAGTTGACCCAAAATCATTAATTAACTTCATGTCGTTCCAAACCAGTAAGACCTTCATTCATCTTTAGAACACAAATTAAGATATTTTTGGTGAAATCCGAGAGCTTTCTGACCCTGCATAGACAGCAATGTAACTACCATTTTCAAGGCCCAACAAGGTAGTAAGGACATTGTTAAAATAGTCAATGTGACATCAGTGGTTCGACCATAATGTTCTACTTTTTGTAGAAAACAAACATACTGACTTTATTCAACAATTTCTTCTCTTTAGTGTCAGTCACGACAGTACCATGATGCATGTATGTGGTGCTGCTGCTGACGCAGGAACCAGCATTCTGACGTTGAACTACAATAGGATCCTTGTTTCAATCAGAGGAATACACACGCATACGTCATGATACTTTCATTTAAAACGCATCGAAGACTGACACAGAATAGAAGAAATTGTTGATCTTTTTTGGGTCACCTATCCCTTTAATAATGAGCAATGTCTAAATTATTTTCATGGCATAGCACTTCTCTGTATGAGTCTGAGTGTATACACAAGCACACACTGTATGTCAGTATGAATGAATTTATTTCTTAACCTGTCTACTGCAGTAAGACATTATTAACCTTGCTGCTTGGAAATATAGCTGAGCTCAGATAGAGCAAAATTGGCAAGACGAGATTTGTCTCACCCAAAATGAAAACCTAACAGCACCATGTTTTATCTCCAGCCCTGTATCCAATATCCTGCTGAGCTCTGAGAACACATACTGATGTTTTATCTGCTGAAGAAGTGTCAAATATGGTTACACGATATCTCGCTAGAAATGTTTTAGCCTATAGCCGTGCAACATACTTTTCATTGATTTTCTATTATTCACCACAACGTCCTGCACAAAAGCTGCTGATTCAAAACAATCACTATCAGTGAAATTGGACTGATTCCTGCAAAGCCCTCGTTTCAGGGAACGACACCAACCATGTGTATTATCTCCGTAATGATGGGTGTCCACAATGTGAACACGATTGCTTAGTAAAAGCTACTAAAGTTGTTTTTAAAGTTTATTATTTGATACTGGGGTCAACACTGAAGCTGATTTTGATACCTGATACTGTTGCAAGGTCCATTACAATACATTTCACTGTCAAATTGATCAAATTATTGTCATAGTCCTTCTCCATCTCTTGAGTGAGGCAGGAAATTTGAGTTTGGGCTATTGCATAGGTTTCTGTCTGATCTTCCGTCTCATATTCTGCAGTGTATGTAGAGAGGATTCTTAGAAAAAGATAAACACATTTCTGTTCGTAATGATTTTGTCATTTCTTGAGTTACAAGTCTTCTTGTGCTCTCACAACAAGGTTAAATATGCATAAATTTGTTTCAAACATGCAATAGCTCTGAATAGTCTCCCGCCCATGTTCTCTAAGGGCTGATGTGTATTTTTTGTGCGTCCTAGTTTCTTCACTGACCAAGGCCTGTATTGAACACTGCTGTGCTCTCTTCTGTACCTCATTCAATGGAGGTTCCTCAGCGAGAGTGAGAGAATGCTGAGTGAAGTGTCTGCGGTTGAGAGATAAGCCCGGATACTTGAGCAAAGTTTTCTTACTGCACACCTTCGTATTATTGCACAGAATCTTTTTTGCTTATTTAAACTAGGGGTGTCAAACTCATTTTTAGGTCTCAGGCTGGGTTTGGACTAAATGTCACCTTATGGGACGAGAGTGCATGCCGAATACACGCTCCTCTGGAGCTAATAAAATCGAACGTGTTCAACTCAATGCTGCTATTATTGATATAAAAACAACAAAGCCTTTGGATTTCTTACACATACAAAACTGGAAATATCAATCAAGCAACAAGAAAACTAGATAATGATAACTAGATAAAATGGTAGGACACAAGACGACGTGATATGAACTTCCCATAATGATGATAATCGGGTCCGATTATATTACTGTAACTAATGCACTCGAAAGTTAAGAGGGTAATTGAGAAAGTTAAGAGGGTAATTGAGAATCTCTCTAAGTAACATTTCTCTCCTGCAGTCCCTTGATTCAGGGAGTAATGTGTTATAGAAGTACCAGGGGAGTAAAAGTGAATCACACAAAACGAGGCAGTCACTAGATCCTGAATCTTTTTATTCTCCTTATATTATTATTCAGTTTAAAACTCGTTTCCTGCAGTATTTACTCAATTTATTTTGTTCTTTTGAATGCAATAAAAACGTCCTTTTAGATCTGAATGGCTGTCCATTAAACATCCTCAGACAGACACTCCATGACAAATTCAGAAGGGTCTGCTCTGTTGCATCCTGTCCCATTCACCACATCAGACTCCTGCTGTCTGTGTCTCAAGTGTCTTATGCTTCAACACCCACAGTCTGCTGAATTAATGAAAAGCAATAAAACAAAGCCATCAGACAAGGACTGCTGATGTTCATCCCGGCATTCCTCGGATTTTAGTGCTGTAATTTCCCTTTATTGGATGGGAGAGAACAGTCATTATCAAGGCTCAGCGGTAGACGGAAAGTAAGGGGAAAAACAAAAACAAATCAAAGGCAAGAATCAAACGTCGCCCTCTAATTTTAAAGGGGATTCTGAGTGCATTTCACGACACTGAAAATTGAATCGAAATACTAAAACATACTATACAAAAGCCTCCTCAATTGTATGCGTAGAGTGCTTTCGTGCGTGCATGATTTCTCTTTAGGAAAGATCTTACTGATGCTTCAAATGCCCAGAGTATCAAACAGACCATCCTCTGGTGGTAAAGAGACTATGCAGTGGTACCTTTTAGGGTGTTGTAAGTTTCTGGAAGAAAACGAGATGAAAGGCTCTGCTGCCGCCAGATTGCGCTCCTCTATTTACCTTTGAACCAAAAAAGATCCTCTGAGTTCAAAACATCATAATTATTGATGATTGTGTACAATCAACTATTTCTTGTTGCTTTTCCCAGTGGACTCACTTACAGCTTCCTCTTCTGTAATGAAAATAATATGAAACTCAATATACATATGAATGAAATCCCCAAACCAAAATGCACTGTTTTAAACAACTTTATTAAGTATAATTATATTTTGGTATTACTATACATAAAAACAGCAATTTTTGAGAGGACTGACGAATGATGGATTAACATGGCAGTTTCTTTGAAACTTTTAAAGCTACTTTATGTAACTTTTTTTGTTCAAAAATTACACCTATAAGAAGTGTTTATATTCTGACTGCTTTAGACTAAATGGGATGCCCACCACAGCCGAGTAGCCCAGTACCTGCGTGACTCGTCATATACTGTACATAAGAATAAAGAAGTAGCTCCAGCTATGTTCTTGCACAAGATAAACATGGTGTACCTTTAAACGAAACTGTAATAAAAAGTTGTCGTGACAGATGTTTTCATTATTTACCAGGCTCTCATGCCACATATGTAAACTACTTTAGATGATAAATATACGTACCGCATTCTTTTTTGTCTCTTTTCCTACTACAGCACTTCTCCACTGTACACACTGACTCATTTATTTACCAATTTAAAACATGACTCAGAAGAACAACCACAGCCTTTCTCTGTGTGTATTAATGGCCATGCAGCATCACTCACTGCAGAGAAAATCTTGAGCCAGAAGTATTATTTGTATACAGAGTACTGAATTTGATCTGAAGATGGGATATAATGAAACAGTTTCACCATCAGGCCGAATGGTTCTCGTTGGGAAAACGCGTTGATCCTGGCCAGTTGGCACTGTTGTCTTTTTTTTCCCACCACTGTGGTTCTATGAAATCAGGATTACAATGTACATAAAGTTTGGTGATGCAAGAGTGGGCAACACCGTGATGCTGTTGGTTAACAATGGAAGATGATCACATCATATAGAAACAGGAAAATTACAAAAAGCTGCAAAAAACATGCATTGCCATAACATATGAATAGTACATCATATTATATACATTTTTTTTACATTTGTGAGGGCAGTTTTTATAATCACCTTATTATTATAGAAACCAAATGTTGTCTTTAATGTAAAATACTTACATTTACCCAATTATTTTTGTCAATATTTTAAACTCTTGTCAGTAACAATAGCCTGTTTAAAATTGTGTCTAAATTATACATGTTAGAAATAAGGAGCTCATAGGGATGCAATATTATGGCAAAATAATTATTGTAGGTTATTGCTCTTTAATGATTATTAATATCAATATAGAAAGCAAAAGAAAATGTTTTTGTTTTGTTTAGGGCTCTCTGGCTGCATAGACAAACATGTCAATTCATGACGTTAGCCAAGTCTAGCACAAGTTATGCAAAAACTCCTGTTATCATCACTGAAGCTACGAAATTAATCTTTTAATAACAGTGTATCTATGCTGTGTTGTTTATGATGAGGGAATTCACAAATGTGCACACTAATCTAAGCACCTAATCTAAATGATACCTTAATTTTAGCTTTTCGTCAGAAGTTTTCAAAACGAAAGACAGCATTGTGTGTTTTTTTTCTTCTGTTTTTGCCATAATTGACAAATTTGTTAATGTGACATGTTTTTGAATGAAAGTTGGAAGTGGGACATTTTAACTCAGATGTTCCCTCTTCTGACCTTCTCTGGAACGCGGCATAAGGTATATACTACAGAGCTTACAGTACTTAATAGGGCCCTGTTTACACCCTGTTTACACTCTATCCATTTTCATCAATCACAATTTGACGTTGCCAAATACAGGTTTAAATGGGATCTAAAACATTTTGAGCTTGTGTATTTTTGACCACTACTAGAGATACAGAATAGCCAGAAAAGCCTACTCTCCACATACTAATGAAATAATCTTTGTTGAACGTGTTTTAAGACTATCAAGTCAAACACACAGATTATGGCCGAAATCATAGCTGCTTTCTTGATCCTTTTCATTTGCTTTCTTTCCTGATCCCTCATATTCCCCATGATGTGACAAAATAAGATGAGAGTGTCTCGAAAAAATCTCTCAAAGGAGACAGATTTGAAATGCATTTTATTACCGGGTGGAAACGGTCTGTGTCTCGGCTGACCACTTGTAATCGGATCACTGAAAACACATCTTAAAGGAGAAGTCCACTTCCAGAGCAACAGTTTACAGGTAATGTACTCACCCCCTTGTCATCCAGATGTTCATGTATTTCTTTCTTCAGTTGTAAAGAAATTATGTTTTTTGAGGGAAACTTTTCAGGATTTTTCTCCATATAATGGACTGATATGGTGCCACGAGTTTGAACTTCCAAAATGCAGTTTAAATGCGGCTTCAAATGATCCCTAATGCGGTTGTAAACGATCCCAGCCGAGGAAGAAGAGGCTTATCTAACAAAACGATCGGTTATTTTCATGAAAATAATACAACTTATATACTTTTTAATCTCAAACACTTGTGTTGTTTTACTCTCCCTGAACTCTGTATATACTAGCTCAAGACAGTTAGGGTATGTCAAAAAACTCTGACCGTATTTGTTCCCTCAACTTCAAAATCGTCCTGTATCGCTGTTTTACCTGTTTTGTTAAGGGTGTTTGATCTTCTTTGCATGTTCACTTTGCAAGGACTGGGTTGGAACTTCTGCAGCGATGTAGGATGATTTTAAAATGATTTTTGAAGTTGAGGGAGAAAATACAGTTGGAGTTTTTCGACATACCCGAATTTCTTATTTCTTATGTGATGGGCATAAAATAAGCAAGTGTTTTTTTTTTTTTTGTTTTTTTTTTTCTTTCTTGACTCACTATTTGATTGGAGTGTCCCTTTTTAAAGTTATTTTTAAAAGACATTTTTATACAAAACTGTTTGCATTATATGTAATATAAGACGTTCTGTTTGCATTTAACATTTATTTTTACAATTTAAAAAAAAAAAGGTAAGTTAAATGTAGATAAATATATATGGCTCAGTTTAGTAAGCTAGTATTTTGTTCCAAATATAGCCTGAAACGTTTGCACTTTGTATGTGTACTGTGTATGACAGAATGTGATAGTAAATAATGCAATGATAGTAAAACCTGAAATCTTCTGTGAAGACCAGCCAACAGCCCCCATGAGGAAACAGTTTAATAAACATACTAAATAATGTCTTAATGAACATCTAAAATGCAGACAGGTTTATGTGAGGGTTGGGTTTATAGTGGAAGGCTTTAGGGACCAATATTAATTTAAAAAAAAACAAAGTCCTTATGCTGGTGCTCTAACTGGCACATTAATATAGGCATGCTACAAACAACTTATAATTGGCTTTTTATATAAAAAGTATGTCCTATAAGTGGAAATTTAGTAAAGCCCTTGATGTTGCAGTTTTGTTTTTTGTTTAAAAAATACACCATCCATGAATCCATGCCTGTCTCTGAGCTCACTAAATAAATGCTATACATAGACATTTACATATACAGAGACCTAGTAAGCCATTTTAAACTATCATGTCTTATTTTGGCTTTATATCTCAAGATATAAAATAATGAAACGTCTAATCAAATGCGTATAAAACTGACTTTCTGTATTAATTGGCCATCAAATGCCATGTGATCTTCATCAAAGTCACAATTATAAACAAACGCAATGTGCTTGGGCTTTCACATTTCTGTTGTTGTGATAAGCTTTATGAGGTGTTTATGAGTCCCTTGTTTGTTCTGACAGCTGATGGACTCATACTATTACAAAGAGTGAAAATATTCACTGATGTTCAAGAAGAAAATGCATTTAGAGCTAGTGGGTGTGATCAGGGTAAATTATACCTATTTTGATCATTTTAGAAACATGTTAGTATCTTTTGTAGCTTCTAAAGGGTAATACTAAATGAAAACATATGATATCATCACCCCCTGCTCTCAATGTTATCTTTCTTGAGCAGTGAATGTGTTCACCCTTTGTAATAGTTGTGTATAAGTCTATCAGTTGTAACTTTTTTGGATCTCAAAGCATAAGCAGAATATGCTGGAAAACCAAAGAATATGCAGGACCTGGAATATTTTAACGGAATGTTTAATAAAGACGTGAAATATAGCTGTGCTTAAGCTAATGACATTTTATGATCAATTAATGCAGAAAACAGCCAATTCCAACAAGTTCCCGCACTTTTCCTTGCAATTGTAACTGTTTTGTAAAACGTCAAACGTCAGCCTTTTCAGTTTATCATACATACATTTTAAGAGTGTTTTAGGTGAGAATGTACTTGTTTAGTAATACAGTTTGTTAATAATGATATTGTCTATTTGAAAATCAAATAGGGCATCAGAGAGCAGCCTCACCTCGGCCAGATCTTCTGGAATTTGCAGCTGGCTCTAATGTGTCTATAGTGGTTAAACATGAGCTATAATTTGTTTTGGGTAAGTCTTTGGTCTTATAAATCTATTATTTGTTTCAGAGCAAATAGTTTAGGCTGAGGGCGAAATCTCATCACGTTATATTTTATGTAAGTTAAATACTTTATATCAGACCGCTGCCTACTTTTGACTGAATTGCCTAGCAACTTTTAGGATGGCTGCTGTTGTTTATTAAATAATTTTATTCAATAAATAATATTTTATATAAATAATAGTAGTATTTAATAATAGTATTAATATTGGGAAACTGTGTGTGTTTGTGATTTTAGTTACATTATTCATTAGATGGAGACGAGACGTTTTAATGAGTGAGTCAGCAGTAAAGACTTTTATATTAAAAGAGACAGAAACACGGTTGTAAACAAGGAAGTTATTTTTACTTTTTACTTTGCAGCCAACAAATGCACCAAGCAGCGCTGTCATCAGAAATCACCCTTGACAGAAGAAAGGATAGTACGACAAAGATATCGCTTTCCTCAGTGGACATTCAAACTAATGTTTTATTGTGAATATGAGATTGATTGAAGAATGAATGCTGTATCAGACGCAGGTAATCACACTCGCTCAGTCCATCTCTCTCATAATACTCTACTCTACGTAATACAGTGAGCTTTTAATGCAGTAATACAATAAGCTTTTAATGAAGCAACTCAACGTTCCTTCGTTACTAGTTCTAAAGTGACGTTTTCAAATTAGTAACAGAAGCTTTGGCTCAGCTGTTAAACTGTCAAACTGTGGCGGAAGGAAGTAGTTCACACAGAAGACGGTTTTTAAAGACACTCCGTTGTTGTTGCTTATGTATTTACACACTTGTAATGTCGAACTGTTGTATAAATGCAATATCACACTCATAACCTTGCAATTTGGCAATATGGCATATCGCACGGCTAAGAGTGTGATATTGCTCATCTAAACCATGATATTCCTGTAGTGTACAGAAAATTTAGAGGCAGTTTACCATGCTTGTTTGTTTTAATGTCTTGGCAGCATTGTCCCCTAGCTATAGTGAAAAATTGGTAAACTGGCGTATTTCCCTCTAGAATTTTACAATAAACACTTAAAATAAAACATAGGTAAACTTGAACACTGACAGGCAGCCCGGAAAAGATTTGAAAGATTTGTCTCAGATGTCTGTAGGAGTACACTTCCTGTCAGAGAGAATAGACAGAACTGTCATAAATGCCACATGCAACTGAAATGCCTGGCATCCTCTCTCTTTCACTCTCTGTCGCTGTCTGTCATTTCCCCCCTCTCTCTCTCTTTCTCCATCTTTGATCTGTGATTGCTCTATCCCTGCATGTGTGAAATTGTGAGGCTGTGCCTGTCAAAAAGAAAAAAATGCTTGTCCTAGTTGTGTTTACGGTGGACAAAAAAATGCAAGTCTAAAAGAAGGAGAAAGAAAAGTGAAAAGAAGCGAAAAGCTCTCTTGCAACTCTTAATTGCATGCCAAGTGCTTATGCAGCAGCTGCTGCCACCAAGATGTCACATCCTGTTTCTGTTCTGCTCACTTCTGCTGCTGTCACAGCTGATTTCTACACTCTTTAATATGGCATTTTGACACTCAGCTCAGGAGAATGTGTGAATGCCTTAACATGGATTAGGTAGTGTTTTACTGCGGTATTGGAAGTCAACAGAGAGAAGCAATGCGCTTTCTTTTAGTGAGGGATGTCAGTGGTTTTATTTGGCTGGCAAGATTCGTCTTTATGATTTTGAGCACCTTTTTGGCTTTCCTGGCTTCAATAAGAACTCTCACTTAAAATCATGGCAGTATATAAAACCAACCAATTCCAGTGAATTTACATATATATACACATATATATATATATATATTTTTTTTTTTACATCTGTTTTATGCCCTCTCTCGGTTTTGTAACTGTAACTTTAAGACTTCTGCATAAATGCCCTGTTTTTATTAGCTAACTTCTTTGCATGTGAAATGAGCAACAACACTGTCAGATCTAATATAGTCAGTTCTGCTCAATCTTATAACAAAAGCCTCTTTGCAAAGCCTCCATTAAATTGGATTTACAAAAATGTGAAGCACATCTGTTAAGATCAGACTGACATGATTAAGGACCTCTTTTCCTCCTTCCTGTGAGCCTGAAACAGCAGCACTTTTGTCTGACTTGCCTATTCTTTTCACTAGTTAAATAGCAGCTGGCTAAATAATCACTAGCTAAATAACAGCCTCTTACTATAACCACGAGTGTCATCTGCTCAGCTGTAAATATTAATGATGGTGTCATTCATGCCCTGAAAATGTTTACGAACGAGCAAGGATTTTAAAGAATGTTTCAGAGTGAAATGTTTTTTTTTTATTATTTTATTTATTGCAGCTAAACCAGGCTAAACCTCCCTTTTTTGTGTATTCCGTGGGTGGGAATTATAGGAATATCTGGAAGAAGTGTGCTGTAGTTCAAATGAGCTGGTTGTTATAGTTCTTGAAAAGTAGATTTTCCGAATGCATCGCAATTCTCTCTTGAATTTGATTCTAATGCTTTAGAAACAGCCGTACTCTGCTTGCTTACACACACTTGAATCTAAAATAATTATTCATAAAGTTTGAAAAGGTTGAAGCGAAATACAAGGGTGTCCACAGTGGGCTGTGTTTACATTAATCTCACGTCATAAAAGCATTCTGAGCCAAGGTGCAATTACATGGCCCTGTTCCGAATCACACCCTAATCCTTCATGGTCTTCCTCTGAGTCCACACATTAGTGACGTAATGCCTTGACTGTCGGGTAGAAGTCTGCCGCGGAGCTCGCCCCAGTGCAGGTTCGGCGTATTGAAGTGCATATCGAAAGGGCATAGCGGGCGCAAAGGGGCGCTAGCGAGCACCCTTCTGAACTCTAAAATGATGAATGGGACACCCTGTGGTCTCGTGGACTTAAAGGAACACTCCACTTTTTTTTGAAATAGGCTCATTTTCCAACTCCCCTAGAGTTTTTGAATCCATTCAGCCACTCGCCGGGTCTGGCGGTAGCACTTTTAGCATAGCTTAGCATAAATCATTGAATCCGATTAGACCATTAGCATCTCACTATAAAATGACTAAAGAGTTTCGATATTTTTCCTATTTAAAATTTGACTCTTCTGTAGTTGCATCGTGTACTAAGACTGGCGGAAAATGAAAAGTTGTGATTTTATAGGCCGATATGGCTAGGAACTATACTCTCATTCCGGCGTAATAATCAAGGAATTTTGCTGCCATACCATGGGTGCAGCAGGCGCAATGATATTACGCAGCCGTCAACTCTGGCGGCTGCTAGGGCTGTGACGGTGGCAGATTTTTTCCACCGCGGTGGTAATGGACCAACTACCGTCGGTGGCACGGTGTTGAGATATATATATATAATTTATTTTATTTTATTTTTTGAAACATAAAAAATGAGGCTCAAAAATTATTAACAAACGTGCGTGCTTATTTCAGCCTACAAAACACTAAAGTATATATCAAAGAAATTATACAGTTAAATAAGAAAGTAGCCAAAATAAGAACGGTAAATATTAAACAAACATTTGTTGCATAAGTTCACAAAACCTCGCCCAACCCTTGTCCGACGGCTCAGAATTACCGGCACGAGTCTTTTCTCTCTCTTTCCCATTACACTGTTGCATTCATTAAAATAGCTCAGTTTTGTTTTTAATAGGAACGTAGTTATATTTCTTTTCGGTTTTTTATAAAGTTAATTTAGAAATATGTTTGGAACATTTTTTGTTTGTTAAATTAAGGTTTTTGCTTTAACGACCAAGCGGCCAGAGGCAGGCAGTGAGTTGATCACAGCCTATGTTTGATCAATTTTGCCTTCTCAAATCATCACGACTTGCCTAAAATAAAATCTTCAAGCATATCACAATGTTATTTTAAACGTTTAACTTACAGAAATGCACGCTATTTTGCGCATACAATGGTTTGTTGGAGAGTAGAAGCTAAATGCGCTTTGCAGGACATGGAGGCGCCAGAGCAATCACTTGCAAAAAAATTTAAATACGCCATAATATCTGCTCATAAAGGTAAGCGTAATATATCATCTGGAACTGTAAAGGGTCTAATTTTATTTGCGTGCACTCACATTATCAACAAAATGTGCATTTGTAAAAATAAAGAAAACACAAGATGCGCTTTCTGATGTCTCGGTGTTGAACAGGAGCGCTGCACAAAAATGAAACGAAACTCAGCAAATACTACTTATACAGTCAGGATAAATATATCTATAGAAAGCTTTAAATTATTACTTTACTACTTTAAAACAAAAAAAAATTAAAATCGAAAACAAAAACTCTTTCATTATAAAATCCGTAGAGAGGCGCGTCCAATGAGCAGATGGTGTCTCAGGATCGTCATCTTTGCGACACTGGCTCAGAAAACACTAGTTTATTAATAATATTAATATTTCCTCCCGACACATTCATGGTAGTTAGTTTTCCCGGAGCTTTGCAAGCTTTAGCCTATTGTGTGCGTTTGAACGCGGATCTCTTCCAGTAGCTGCGAAGGCACTTGCGCTCGCTGCTGCTGCCGGCGGGGACATTTAAAAACGGCCACGGCAGAGAAATTGTTAAAGAAACTGTATTTTATGCTTGTTCTAGATTGTGTGACGTCACGTGCAGTACTACCAGTGGCAGCTGACGATCGCGGTGGTGTGGTTGTCATTGCGACCGTCACAGCCCTACCGGCTGCAACTTTGCATCTACACAAACTTAGTGCCGGTCACTTTCAGGCGCTGCGTAATATCATTGCGCCTGCTGCACCCATGGTACGCCAGCAGAATTCCTTGATTATTACTCCGGAATGAGAGTATAGTTCCTAACCATATCAGCCTATAAAATCACAACTTTTCATTTTCCGCCAGTCTTAGTACACGATGCAACTACAGAAGTAGGAAAATTATCGAAACTCTTTAGTCATTTTATAGTGAGATGCTAATGGTCTAATCGGATTCAATGATTTATGCTAAGCTATGCTAAAACTGCTACCGCCAGACCCGGCGATTGGCTGAATGGATTCAAAAACGGTAAAACACATCTGTATAACTCAAGGGGAGTTGGAAAATGAACCTATTTTCAAAAAAAGTGGAGTGTTCCTTTAATGGACATTTGCACGAGGCAGCCATTGTAAGTCCATAAGACCGCAAGTGCATATGAAGTGTTTCATTTGGGACAGGGCCCATGATGCTCTTCAGTTGAAAAAGCCAAAAAGCATAACAGAACCTATAACCAAGTTGCTGACCTTTCTTCATTTAAAGTAAGAAAATACACTGGGAAGAAAGTTTTGAGTTCCGAAAATACGATTATGTTTACATACTAAATCGAACTGTTTTATTCCAATAGATCAACGTTTTTTCATGATTTGTTTCATGTCAGGAATCTTTTGACACTGCAATATTTCATATCTGACAATCCAATAATTGTCCATTGTTTCACATGCATTTTGTTCCTGTGCTATGGCAAGCAAAGTCCTTTCTCTAGTCTACAAAGGTCTTTCCTCTTTTCATTTGTTTTACAGACTGACTTATCGTAATGCAGTAACAGGTTTGTTGGCCTGTTGTTTTACTGATGAGCTGAATCCAAATTGTCTGTTCAGTCTGTTTACTTCAAGTGGTTTATTTTAATAGACAGACAATGCCACACACCACTTTGTTGCTTATGTCTATTTATTCTGAATCATTACTTTTGGCAGGGGTTCTAAAGGACCATTTTGTATGTCTTCCTTATCAGACCCACCCAATTCAGGTCTTGCAGTCTCTACAAACGAGCTGATGAATGGAATCAATTTTGTTAGATGAGGGACACATACAAAATGTGCAGTGCTAGAAGTCCTCCAGGACAAGTTTGAAACCCCCTGACCTACAGTACTCTTTTTTTTTTTTTTTTCTAGCTTGCAATTGACAGTGTGTCCTCATTTGTCCTCCACAGTGCTTAAATTTTATAAAGTTCCAATTGTAGGTTCGGGAGGAAATTTAGTCCTTTCAATCATCGTTATGAGCTTATATAAGCAGTACTCATTGCACTGTTCAAGCGTCAATTCTTCTGGCATCCCTCCCCATCTCCTCCTTTATTTCTGTTATTCTCCCTCTATGTAGTACCACAATGGGGGGTTGAACTCAGACCTCAAGCTGAGCCTCGGATTTAAGCCTCCATTCAGGACAGCAAGCCAAGTTCGTTTACCATTAACCATCAGGACTGTATGGGCAGATGAACTTGTGAACTGTATATTTTGTCTACTCTCAGGAAAACAAAATAAAACATGATGTTTTATGGAGACCCCTTGTCGTCTATCACAAAATCACCTGCACTTTAAGTGCCCCATCATTCTGAGAGGGTTAATATTGTAGTCAAAAGCAGGTTATTCAGACTGTTTCACAGATCCCCCAAAAGGTCAATTGTGAGTTTAGAAATGGCAGGCTGCTGTGGAATTTTAATTTAATTATAGTCCCTGTGTGTTTTTCCACTGTGCCACCCAAGAACCCTGCTTACAATATCAAAGAGTGTCAATCCTTCGCTTCACCTATCTAATTTAGTCATTGAGGACAAGGAAATGTTGTTACCACTGTTTGTAAAGGGTGCAACGGTATGGTACAGTACCTTATTTTATAAAAGGATGATGTGAATTGCTGTGATAGAGTGCAAATATGCTACAATCCAAAATAGACTTAGACAACAGCATGTCTTTCAAAAGAAAATATATGTTGGAGTATTGAACTGAATAATTCTCAAGTCTTAAAGAAAATCTCATTCACTGTATATGCAAATATTTTTGAGCATAAAATCTGCAGTATTATTATTATTATTATTATGATTATTATTATTATTGTAATTCATTAGATATTATATGTATTGTAGGCTAAATTGTTGTTGTATTTTTTGTTAAATAACACTTTACAAAAGTATTATTAATTTGAGGAATACTAGCCTACCAAACAAAAATGTCATGAAAAAATGCAGCTTTTATAGGCATATGCACAGGTGGTCTTAAACATGATTATGCGTAGTCTCTTACACAATACTTTTGCTGCCTTCACGTGCAGCAAAGTGCAGGAAGTGTTCTGTTTCTCACTTATGAGGTCGTGATTACGAGCTTGTCGCATTCAAGTGCTTTGTTGTTGGAAATAATAAAATGTAATATTCCGCTGGATGATAACCATAAACATTAACTGTGCAAGACAGTCAGCTTGCTAACGATTCTGGAATTTCTGTCAAATGCATACTTATTTCACTGTTTATAAAACATACAACATGCTTCAAATGATTGTTCATATACTTCAATTGCGCAACGCCAGTGCCCTACATCATCCGCCCGGTGCTGCTTCCACGTACAACCAGCTGACACAAGCTAGATTAAAGTGATTCTTATGTTTTAAATATGGATATTTTTCTCACAAAAATGCTTTGATTCGCTACAGGAGGCCTTTATTCACCCCCTGGAGCCGTGTGAGGCACTTTTTATTACGGATGGATGCACTTTATTGGATTTGTTTAGGACTGATGAAGAGAAACATCCACCTATGCCATTCTAAAGCTTGGAAGTGCCAGGATAATTTTTAATATAACTCCAGTTGGATTCATCTGAAAGAAGGAAGTCATATACACCTAGGATGCCTGGAGGGTGAGTAAATAATAAGCTATTTTTCATTTTTGTGTGAACTATCCCTTTAATGATCTCGCTACTCATGAGCATTCACGAGTTCTGGTACATTGTGTGCAAACTACTAGCTGCGGGCATGTGCTTGCTCATTTGAATTATGCAGATTTATCAACATTATAAATGAAGGCAAGAACAATGCATGTAGCTTATATGTACAACTGCGCGAGAACTTTTACGTAGCTAAAAACATGAGAAGTTAATAATTCATACGAGATTTCAAAAGCGTGATGCGTGTGTGTTGGAATGAGGCCCAGTGCTAGTGTGTGAATGCTAGCATGTTTGTTTGTTTGTTTAAATTGAAAATTAAGGAAAGGACAGGAAAGGAAAGGAAAGGACGTGACGTGTGGCCAAGTATGGTGACCCATACTCAGAATTTGGTAAAAAATATAATTTACCAAACCTCTGTCTTACTGAGTCCCAGCAAATAACATTATTTAAATCAACTCCACTTTCCTTTGGCCTTAGCTGGGACCTTGCTCAAATGTGTGGCTGTGAAAAACACCTGCACTTGTTTATTTCTTCAGAAGAGGAAGGGATACTAGTTATAGTGCACAAATAACAATGGCAAAGACATTCTTCCTGCAAAAAAAAGAATAAAGCTCAAATAATTAAATTTCTTTAGAAGGATGCGAGAAAAGGGACAGAGGGTTGACCTCAGTACGGACTAAACTTTTGCTTCATTAATAAAATGTCATGGAAAATAGAGCTTTCTTTTTGACATGCAATTTTGTTCATCTTTCAAAGCCCCTGTCAATTTCTCAGATTGGGAGTGAAGAAATGGCATTGGCTGGCCTCAGAGCGATAATTGCAGTGAGCACAGGGGGTAGACAGACGTTATTTTCCTCCTGAAACAACAGCACAGCGACGTAAAAAATACCCACCATTCAGTGAGCCTAGCTTGAATTCTTTTTAAGACAGGCAGGACTGCAACTCCCCTCCGGGCAATTTAGCATTAGAGCGTGCTGGTTCAGATCTCTCAATGCAAAGATGAGAGCTGGTGACATTGATCTGACACTAACTTTTACTGTGGGTTCCCTGTGATTAAGACCCCAGTTCCAAAGCAGAGCATCAGATAAGGTAGCAATTACTCAAGATGAGCTTTCATCAACAGTTTCAATTATATAATGACATAATGTCCTGGAGCGTCTTGCCAATATTATATAGTCGTCGATAAAGATCATTGAAAACTTACCAGCCCAAATTAATTTTTTTCAAATGTATACTAGGTGAAATTAGTATTAATTAAAGTCTGAAATGAAAAAGACACATTTTGATGTTGAACACTGACAAAGATGAACTGAATGAGTTGACTGCCTTAGCATCAGCTCAAATTGTGTTGATGCTGTAGGGGGACGACTTGCTGAGTGTTGGAGCGAAATGAAAACATCTTTTAACACCAGCTGCAGGTATCACAGAGAACTCTAGTACAACTGAGCAACTGATTCACACTCACTTGTGCTTACCAAGCAACTCACAAGTAGGCAAACGCTTCATTCGCCACCGATGGAGATATAGTGCAATACTGTACCAAAAGCAACCAATGATAAATGCTTAGGGAACAATGCAATTTCAGCATTGCACCTTGACTTGTTTTGTTTATGCAGGCCAGCTGTTTTTGCTGATGCTCTCTTTCGTACAATCACAAAACTAAATAAATAAAAAGTGATACTGCTTTACAGGAGCAATATGAAAGGAAAATCCTGCCGTTTACTCACTCTCACCAAACCCATATGACATCTGTTCCATCTAATGGATGAGATGATGGTGATTCTAACTGTCAAGCTCCAGCAACGCAGATAAATATAGTTCATATAATTTGTGTGCTAACCCAACCATGACTCACAGTGAGACCTGGAGTGCTAAACATCCATGTAGCACAGGCCTGACATTTTTCAATCTGTTTCTTTTCACCTCTCAAAAGAAAAAAAAAGTTTTGGGGCACGGGCAATCCTTACACAACAGCTGCCACAGTATTTTGATCACTAAAATGTAGGACGTTATAAAACGCTTAACATGCCCTAAAGCACTAAGAACAAATTCAGTATACACCTTAGTGTATATATACTATGTACAGGTAAGAAGATGAGCCTAGAAGATGGTTTTCTATCCACCTTTTTCTTCAATGCTAAAGTAAGCCAATGGATGAGACTTCCAGTTCATTAGCCGCTATAGGAAAAAAGCGAGAAGAATGACAACATCAACAACAATGTTAAAACTGTTTGCACTACAAACCAGTGTGCTCATAATTAAGATAATACAGTAAAATAATATGGTAAGACACACCGATTTGCAATATCAAGCAGCAAAACGAGCTGTTTTGTACAGCTAAGAATAGCTGGATGTGGACGAGACCGTAAGCCACACCCATAAAATGTACAAATGGCCACATCCACTCTTACGGGAAGGTAGATAGGAAAATGTGAATGTTGCATTCATATTCTGGGTTCATTTGCTTGCCTATACAAAACATGTTTTATTTGTAAGGTTTATACTAAATTTGGTCTGCTAAAATCACCAGTTGTGTCCCAAATGATGCACTATGTGCTGTGCACTTATATGTATGAAAATTGTATGTATGTAATTACGCAGTATGTACTGAATTATATAAGGTTACTTTGTTATTTATAATTGGAGTCTGATAGCACCTCCACAATATAATTAAAGCTGTGACAGTTAAATGCATCAAGTGTTCAACATTCCAGACTTCATTTTTCAGTTAATTATCTGCATCATCTGCGTATTTAAAGTGCTAAAGTGTACTTTTTTTTTTTTTTTTTTTTCTATGAGAACACACTACTTGCACTACTTATACTGCAAAACGGCATAGAATAGAATAGTGCGTGCAAATTGGGATGCAGCTACTGTTTTACTGTATTAGCCCACATTAAGCATTATCTTTATATAATGGTTTTATAATGGGAAAACATTGAAGGTGCAAGTTTGCATGCTGTGTTTATATTCTTCTGTCATCAAAACAATACATTTGAATGTGTGAAAGTGAGAACTATATAAAACAATACAATACATCCATGGCCCACCCATACGCATAGCTTAAAAGGATAGTTCACCCAAAAATGAAAATTCTGTCATTAATTACCTGTCTTGACAAACCTGTAATACCTTTGTTCATCTTCAGAACACAAATTAAGATATTAGTGATGAAATTGGAGAGCTTTCTGACCCTGCATGGACAGCAACGCAACTACCACGTCCAAGGCCCAGAAATTTGGTAAGGACATAATAGTCCATGTGACATCAGTGATTCCTCTGTCATTCCGTGGCACACGGAAGAGAAGAAATTGTTGAATAAAGTCGTTATTTTTGCGCACAAGAAGCATTCTCATAGAGCCACTGATGTCACATGCACTGTAAAAAATAAAAAATACAATTTGTTGAGTCAGCTTAAAATAATTTGTTACCCTGCTGCCTTAAAATTTTAATTTCAGTCAACTAAAATAAGTTTACTCAACTTGAAATGATAAGTTGTACTAAGTAACAACTTAGATATTTGTGTTTGCTAAACTTAACAGATGGGTAAGTAACCCAGCTGCCTTAAAATTTTAAGTTGATTCAGCTCAAATATCTAAGTTGTCACTTGGTATAATTTAACATTTCAAGTTGAATAAACTTTTTTTGAGTTGACTGAAAATTTTAAGGCAGCCAGGTTACAAATTATTTTAAGTTGACTCAACAAATTGTTTTTTTTACAGTGTGGTCTATTTTATCGATGTCCTTACTATCTTTCTGGGCCTTGATCGTGTCAGTTGCATTGCTGTCTAAAGAGGGTTAGAAAGCTCTCTGAATCATAAAGAATTTCTTAATTTGTGTTAAAAGATGAACGAAGGTCTTACAAGTTTGGAACAACATGAAGGTGAGTAATTAATGACAGCATTTTCATTTTTGGTTAAACTATCCCTTTAAGTCGGGCACAAACTGCACAATTTTCACTGCACAGTTTACGTTCTAAATCTATGTTCTAAAATTTTGTTCAGTGTAAATTACATAAAATTTGGATGTAAATGGCTCTCCTGATATAAATATAAAGCACTGAGTCACAACAATGGGTGCATTCTGCATATTACTTTTAATGAAATTTTCATCAAGCACACATAAACATATTCATCTGACTTTTGTTTTGGTTAGGTCCAGATTTCTTTGCCCCCATGCCTCTGCAAGCTGCGCCCATGCCCCCACTGAGGGGGCGCACTTTACGAAAATCTGTAACAAAGCCAATGCAATTCTGAAATGACAAAAGAAGATAAATGTGTAAAAATAGTGAAATATACAGTTAAGCAATACAACTAAGAGGACGGTGTAATGAAATGTACAGAACGATTCCTTGATTGATACACAGACGCCCTGGTGCTGTAATACAAAAACATTCTTTTAACTCATGCCAGTTTAGTTTTTCTAACTGTGTATCCAACAAGCAAAATGTAGGAAAAGTTAGATTTTTGTGGTCAGGTAAGGTCACTCAAGACCCCACGGGTAAGGTCTAAGTAGCAGTTTCTGTTTCTTTATTGATGGCCTCCTAATTAGAACAGAAGTCCTCTGTGTGCTCTGAATTACAGAGAAAGTTCTTTTGACTTATTGGGTTTCTGAGTCTAAAATGTTTCAGATATCAATGCCAAATCCACCATATGGATTGGTTTATTATTTGGAAGAAGACTAGATGAGAATGATGCAAAAATGAGCTTAAATTTCTTCACTACAAAGTATATAAATGTGAACATAAACCACTAATTTGTGAGCATATATTGGTAAATTAGCACATAATTAAAATGGGGGAAGTATGAGAACATGTTTTCATGTAAGACGTCTTGATCTGTTGTCTAACCACTTTAATCTTGTAGCAATTAACCAGAGTTAATATGCCTGACAGGCTGAAAATCAATTGAGCATTTCCTTTCCTCGCATGGCTTAATCATTATATATTTTGTAAAATAAAAATGCATTAAGCTTTCATTAAAGCTTAACAGTGATATGAGAGATTACACTAGAGTGCATGCTGAAATGTTTGTCTTGTAAGCTGAAAATGCTCTTCATGCTGTGACAGTATTAAAAACAAAAATATTAGTTTCAAGAAGGCAATTTTAAGTAAGGGTTAGAAATAGATCCTAAAGGGTAACAGCTTTCTTTTCCAACACTTTTTTCACTATAATGTGTCTAGTTGAATACATTGGGCTCTGTTTAATTTGTGAGGCAGCACTGCATCGCAGACAGGGATGAATGACCGAAAGCAGATTCCACAAAAAAGGTTTAATCAACTGCCACAGCTGAAATTGAAAGCTCAGGTCTCATTTATCATGGCCCACATTAAACCTTGCACCTTGGTATCTTTCTTTTTCCGGTATTTTACAGTTTTTTTATTACCTGTTTTGACTGCAAATAGAAGTCGTGCATTTTGTCAAGCAAAAACAAGCTGACCGTTCCACAGTATGTGGATGGTAAATGGCACCCGTTCAGCCTCAGTGTATTTGTGAAGAAATTCCCATTTCACTATTAGATTGATCGATGTGGCCTGATACTCTTGATTGCAGCACAGAGTGAATCTCAAAATCTAACCAGTTTTAAAGATTTAAAGGCATATAGTGAGATAAAAAAGAAATTTTGTACCTCACTGTATTTTATTCTGTGCTCATATCACAAGGGACATCTAAGATGCAAAATAGATCTTTGTAGGGCTTTCTGATGCAAAATAGATTGCCATTTATCTTGTAACACTTTTGTGGATGCCCAAAGCAAGAGAGGACTGATTTGCCAAAGGCTTCTTATTCTCTTGCTTGAAAACCATTGCACATGAGGGTTTATAGTTCGCTATAAATTCACCCTGTGGTCATGCCTGGATGGTATTTGTTGTCATGGTTACCAGTAAAGCACGTTCCTGACCTACAGCCATTTAAAACTGAATTGTGACAATGATTTTGTTCATAGCTTCGCGATTTGGCATTGCCTTATATCTGTATTTTTTATATACATTTAGACTTTCAACTCAGTGTTGAGAGCCTAATTTTATTGCAATGTCATGACCATCGTGAATCAGATTAGTATAGGATACAGTCTGATTTTGGTCTCTGTAACCATGACTACAACTGTGCAATTGTGAGATTGCTTCTCTCCAAGCCTTTGGGGTTTCTGAGATCAACTTATGTTTGCCTGACTGAAGTTCACGGTTGCATGCAAGGACAGAATACTTCTGTTTCTTCTTCATGATGATGCAATTCAAAGGAAATGATGGAGATCCAGAATAAAGACAGCAATGAAACTGACAGAGAATAATAGAACTTTGAAGGTTCTGAAACTTTTCTGAACATTTCTGAAAGGGAAATCACGTTTCTAGTTTCTGAAAAGGAAATGTTACTGTTGTCTCGAGAAGCTTACAATTGGGTTTGATGAATGAAAACTGTTGCTTTCAGGCTCTTCGAATGCATTACGGACGTCACTAGTGAAAAAATCATTTCCTGTTTATTTTTAGTGCTGAGATGATTCTACTGTATACTACAGAAAAAAAGTTTTTTTTCAGCCATCGGTTTCATTTACTTTGTCTCTGATGCTCAGTGGGAGTTTCTGTCATCTCTGTCAAGGCAAAATGATCAGGACCTTATTGGATTTTGTTAACTAGGTTTCATCTCTGTCATTTCAGTGAAGGAGTCACTGAAGTGTCTTTCCTGTACCATCTCACCATCAATACAAGTACATTGTATCAGATCCACAACCCTTGCTGTGTTCTTTAGGTTTTCAAATTAAAAGCAGCAGGAGTGTCTGACTCATTCCAGTGAGTTGCTTTTCTGTACCATGTTTCTGACTCTCCTTAATGAACTGAAAGAAGGCTCTACTCCTTCTTAGATATATATACATATATGTGACCCTGGATCACAAAACCAGTCATAAGTGTACAATTTTCAAAATTGAGATTTATACAACATCTGAAAGCTAAATAAATAAGCTTTTCATTGATGTAAAACAAAAATCGATAATTTTGACCCATACAATGTATTTTTGGCTATTTCTACAAATATACCCACACTAATTAAGACTGGTTTTGTGGTCCAGGGTCACATATATATATATATAGAGAGAGAGAGAGAGACTGGTTACCATGTAAGTGATAGATGACTTTTTTGCACCTCAGGAGACTGATATCTTGTTGTTCACTACATCTAGTTGAAATGCTGGCGGTATCAGAACATCTCTGGAGAAATAATGGAGCTCTAAGCCTGGATTCTGTTGTTACTGTAAGGTTGCAGTTTACAAAGCGTCAGAATTAAATATCTGTGAAACCATGTATAGAGGAAAGTTAGAATGTAGACAGAATATTGCTAGTTACTGTAGTGCTTATTTATATACTTCAATATTATAATGTTTTTGTTGCCCCAACAAAAATAGTTCCAAGCTAAATCTCAGCAGACTTGAGAATTCCTATTTCCAAAAAAAAAAAAAAAAAAAAAATCTACAGTTTTATGCGAAAGTTTGGGAATCCCTTGCAGAATCTGTGAAAATATGAATATTTTTTTACAAAATAAGAGAGATCATACAAAATGTTATGTTATTTTTTATTTAGTACTGTCCTGAGTACGATATTTTACATAAAAGATGCTTACATATAGTCCACAAGACAAAAAAAGTAGCTGAAATTATTAAAATAACCCCATACAAAAGTTTGGGAACCCTTGGTTCTTAATACTGTGTGTGGTTACCTGGATGATCTTCGACTGTTTGTTTTTTTGTTTGTTTGTTTGTTTTCTGTTCATGAGTCCCTTGTTTGTCCTGAACACTTAAACTGAGCGCTGTTCTTCAGAAAAATCCTCCAGGTTCTGCAGATTCTTTAGTTTCCCAGCAAATTTTGCATATTTAATCCCTTTCCAGCAGTGACATCTTTTCACACTGAGGACAACTGAGGAACTCAAACACAATTATTAAAAAAGGTTCAAACATTCACTGATGCTCCAAAAGGAAACACAATGCATTAAGAGCCAGGGGTGAAAACTTTTGAACAGGATGAAGATGTCCAAATTTTTCTTATTTTGCTGAAATAGCATTATTTACCATTTAGTACTGCCCTTCAGAAGCAACAGAAAATACTTGCATGTTTCCCAGGAAGACAAATTAAGTACAGTTTACCTTGATCTTCAAACTCAAAAAGTTTTCACCCCTGGCTCTTAATGCATCATGTTTCCTTCTGGAGCATCAGTGAATGTTTGAACCATTTTTAATAGTTGTGTTTGATTCCCTAAATTGTCCTCAGTGTGAAAAGATGGATCTCAAAATCATACAGTCACTGCTGGAAAGGGTTCAGATATACAAAAGATGCTGGAAAACTGAAGAATCTGCAGAACCTGGAGGATTTTTCTGAAGAACAGTGCTCAGTTTAACTGTTTAGAACAAACAAGGGACTCATGAACAACCATCATAAAACAAAAAAGACCAAAGATCGATTTAGTATTGGGAAACGGTGTGTTTGTGATGGTGATTAGTTTCATTGTTCCACCATTAGATAGCGACAAGAGTTTTTATGAGTGGGTCAGCAAGACAACTTTTATACTGAAAGAGACTGAAACAGGGTTGTAAACAAGGAAGTTATATTTACTTTCAACAACACATTGTAGGACACAGCTAACAAATGCACTAAGCAGCACTGCCATCGAAAATCACTCTTAATGGTTGAAAGAATAGTACAACAAAGAACCTATCGTTTTTCTCAGCGGACATTCAGACTCATGTTATATTGTGAATACGTAACAGAGGTTTGGACTCAACTGTTAAACTGTCAAATTTAGATTTTAATCTGTGGCGGACGCAAGTAGTTTGCACAAAAAAACGTTTTTTAAAGACACTCCATTGTTGTTTCTTACAGTATCTATTTGCACATTCATGCCTTCAAACTGTTGTATAAAGGCAACATCACACACATAGCCATGTAATATGGCTGTATATCGGCACGCTGTGATTATCACTGAATATCACTCTGTATTTATATGTGTGTGTGTGTGTGTGTGTGTGTGTTTTCTGATGGTGTGGGTGGTGTTTAAGAGAGATTACATTTGATTGCGCTGCTCTTAGCTGCATCATTTCAGGTATCATTAACGTCTGTTGCACAAATAATGTGGGACTCGTTCCACAACTAAATTTTATAAAGGCTAGTTCAAATAAGCGGTAGTTCCACAAATGATACTGTGCACTTTGTCTGTTTGCTGCTAATCTTGTGTTCATTCGTAAACTGCCTGTATCACTATACTGAGAGTTTCCTATGATAAGTGAACTGCATGCCATGTTTCCCGGTTAGCCTGAGCTACTCTGATGGTTTGTTTGCATTCTCAAAGCATATGGTCCTTTAGGCTCAAACAGACATGGCCTCTGGGACGGAAACTAGGTTGGCCAAGACCCCCATCCCCCATCACTGACATGTTAAACTGACGGCTTGGATTCTCCTTGAATTCACAAGCCGAGTCCTTTATACTTGAGTTATACCCATTTATATTGTTATATTCTTGATTCAGATTCAGTCAAATATCATTGAACCCTGTACATGTGTATTGATTTGCTCCTTCAGTTCAGTATGAATTAATTCATGAAAAGAATCTAATTTATGAGAGGAAACAACTTCAGTAAGTCTCAAATTATTGTATAGGGCAGTTAATTAAACCTCTGTCAGAACTGCTGTAACAATGGACAGAACACAAAAGAATGTAATGATCATAACAAGGTCTTTTTTTTTTTTTTTAAGATCATCGTGAGTGAAAGGGTTAATAGAAATTAAATCAAAGCATTATTTGTAGTAAAATGAAGCAGTTTTGGTGAGAAAACAGAGCATGTGGATATTCTTTTCTATTAAAGAATAATAGAAAAAAAAAAGATTAATGGCTGTATTCAAAGCAAGCATTGGCCTCTGTGGATTGAAATTACTGGGGAAAACGTTCTAAAACAACAGTGTTCAAAGACTGACACTGTTTTGCTAAAGCTATTAGAAAAACAATAGGCTAAATATTACATTGGTGCGTTAAAGAGCTTGTGCACTAAAGCGCTTGCAACATAATGCATGCATAGTCTGTCATTACAGTTCAGCCTTCTTGGAAAACAGAAAGAATTTTACTATTCAAGCTGTATAGAAAACAAAACAAGTTCAACCAAATACCAGCATCCTCAGTGTGGATAGATTAATTCTCTTTGCATTTATTAAATTGTCCACCTCAGTAGCAGCCTGATTACACTCTTAAAAATAAAGGCGCTTTAAAAGGTTCTTCAAAGCAATGCTATAGAAGAACCATTTTTGGTTCCACAAAAAACCATTCAGTCAAAGGTTCAAGGAACCATCTCTTTCTTACCTTTTTATAATCTGAAGAACCTTCTTTCACCACAAAGAATCTTTTGTGAAACAGAGAGGTTCTTCAGATGTTCAAGGTTCTTTATGGAACCATTTTAAAAAAAGGTTCTTCTATGGCATCGTGAAGCACCTTTATTTTTAAGAGTGTCTGACTAAATTCCCAACTAGTTTGTCTTGTAAACCCTCCAAACCATTTAAGTATTTAATAAATGTAGTGTTAAATTCTCTCAATCCTTCCTCATGAGAAAATAGCAAGGTTTTGTCAGTTGCGGCCAATGTGATCTATTGTTCTATTGTACTCTGTAACACTGGCCTTTACACTTGATCTTTTCACAGATTGTAAACAACCTGTCAGAATACAAAAAAACAGATCACTCAATACAAGTTTGTCCTTGTAGCGTATACTGAATAATTCAGTGCGAGGGCGCATATTAGACCAGTAACTGACTACTGGCAATCATCTATAGATCACCTGTATTCTGTAATATTTACTTACTTACTTTTTTTTTTTTTAGTTGTACACCCTGAGACCACAGAATTGAAGAGCTAAAGTTGTTTGTTTTTAAACATGAAGCAGCAGCTTCCTGTGTAATAATTTCTTTTCAGACACCTGTAAGAGAAACTCTGGCAGACTGTAATTTATCATTGATGGAAGAAGGACTGGCTCATATACTATTTCTCATGCCTTGAATTTGTGATTAGCTTTATATAAGCACAATTATTTGTCTTCAGTTTATAAGAATTTTTACTTTTAGGACGAAATATTTCCCTGGGGGGAACTGTCTTCTTTAGAACACTAATATAAAATTTATTTTAGAATGTTGGATATTTTATGAAATGTTTCACTGCCCATACAATGAAGGTCAAAGGTCTAAAACAATACACACAATGCACTGACCGTGATAGTATGGACAAATAAACACTTTTCCAAAAAAAAAAAAAAAACAACTCTCTTTTAAAATATAGACATTTTATGTTAAAATAATTAGAATAGTAAAAAACTTTCCCTTTAAGTCGAAGATATTTTTGCAATTCATTATATAAATGAAACCCTGAATTTTTATGTTCTCATACATGACAGCTTTTAACCTTGTTCATCAATTAAAAGGCAATTCACATGTTTAATTTAAATGCAGTAGGGCAGTGTTAAAACCTGAGTGCATTGAGCAGTATCTAGTGCCATAACTTTATCAGATGTGTGGGATGATAAAAAGAACATGACCTCCTCCTCTGCTACCCTTTACATTATGCAAGCTCCTCTGATAAACCGAGCTCATTAATTTACTCTGAATCATATAATGAACTTCTTATGTTTATTCAAACAGTTACCTGGGAGAAATTTCAGTTCTCCAAACTATAGCATGTCTGATGCATAAACCTTGGTGTTACCAAGATACATGTAAAATAAAGGCATCTGTTTGCAGTGTCACAACAAAATAATGGCATGAATAAAAAAAAAGTAAGTCAGTGGCATTATTCAAAGGGATAATTCATTTTTTTAAAAAATGAATCAAATCACCTTCATGTTGTTCTGAACCTGTATCCATTGAATCTGTATCCACACACACATTCATGAAATATTTACTCTGCTGACTTACTTACTCGTTTCGTCACTTTTCATCGCTTATAATGTGTTTTGTTGTTGTTAAGGAAAAGACACCAGTTTGACAGAACTTCTTTTTGTTAGTTGCCTAAATTAAGGGAAATATGGAATTATCTGTCAGTATTCATAAAATGTTGTTAAATGATTTCAGTTAACACATGTAGTTTCAGCCTGCGGAGGGAAGGCTTTTCCAGATGAGTTTTGCCTCCTCCTAAGGTCTCTTCCTTGTCTGCTTACACCTCCTACAGAGTTTTTCTCTGCCGCAGTTGCCTTTGGCTGTTTTGGAGCAATGTGTATTGCAACCTACACAAATAAACTGAAATTGAACTTAGACGGGGACTAGGGTCTATCAAGCTCCAAAACAGAAAAAAAAGAACCAGAAAAGTGTCAGAAAAGAAGCCTCAACTTGTGCGTTGTATCTCAAGCCGTATGATACAGGGGCTTCGTCTGAAAAACTGACCGAAATGTAAGTCATTTACTTGAAAATCTTGTCTGACAGTTGCAGTCACTGTTCACTTTCATTGTATGTATCCAATATACTGCTATAAATAACCCCTTTTTGTGAGAAAAAGATGATCATTAAGGTTTGAGAAGACATGAAAGAGAGTCAGTTATGCTCATGAAAGGTGACTCTACATACATTTCAGCAACACCGTAATTACGTAATTACTGCACGTTTCTCGGCAGTTTCAAAGTGAAATGTCCAGAGAGTGGCGCAAAAGCACACGTTCAATACGTGACTGTGGCACGTTTTTATTATGTTTGTACAAGCACATATTGCTGCGTTTCTTATAGGCTGCTTGAGGTATGTATTGCGGCTGTTCAGGATTTAGATATCCGTGAGTGTCGTTAATGCTCTGTCATGTTGGAAATATCTCCTACACCAAACCAAAACCGTAAACCTAACCAATAGTTTTAACAAATGCAAAAGTGATATAAAAACGCATTTGTTGATGCAGCCGTGCTATTCCTTATGCGGATTTGAGCTGTTTTGAGCTGTAGTTTAACGGGGTTCCTAACGGAGCTCTTCATCACTCAAGCAATGCCGTATCGCGTGAGCTACCGAGCGAACCTATCCACAAGTTTCCAGGGGGCGCTACTGTAAAAAAGAACGTGGGTACAACTTCCGGTGAAGCGGCGGACATAGCATACTAATGGTATTTTGTGTGCTAATTAGTGAAGAGGCTAAGTGTTTTTTAGACCATTGTTTACTTTGTAAAGATGCACACCTTTATGAGAGATGTTATTACGTTCTTATGAGCAACATATGCTTAACATATGCTATTCGAATTTGTCTTCCCACATCATTAGCAAGTTTGGATCGCTAAATCTTGAATGACTGTCAACTAGTGAAATGACATTTGAACTGAGACATCAGAGCTTGTGTTAAAGGGTATACCAGATGAAGCCTCGTTTCGAGGCTTGTTAACATAGAAATCCCTTTCGTAGAAGCCTCACTTTCTGTCCAGTCATGAGCGTGATTCACTTTGCGTGTCCTAATGTTTGACACCCAGATCTTACTTTGCGAGTACATTTTCATTGGGACCTATTTTATAATGTACATTTTTAAATGCCCAGTCATACAAATAATATGAAGAATACAAATTATATGCCATATACAATTGATATATATGTACATTATTCTTCTATTACATCATTTTGATATTCGTACTGGCATTTAATGGCACTGTTTAGTGGGTAAATTAATTTATTGGAGTCAGAAATTCAACAAACGAACACACACACACGGTTAGGCTTTTATTTGTGTATATAACATGGATCGATCGATCTATAGAAATTGTGGTGAATGCTTCTTCCGACGGAGCTTCACAGGCTTTTGGCTGCTTTATTTTTTTACTAACCACCAGATCGCGCTGTTTTCGACACTCGAAGCTTTGAATCTTTTCCCGAAACAGTCAGAGGAAAGTCTCGGTGCTTCACGAGGCTTCATTTGCCCTTCACTCCTGTCAACTGTTTAATGAATGAGTGTCACATCCCGCTTGTTTACTTCGAACCGGAAGATGCTCCCACTTTTGGTGCAAGGCCTCATGGGGCGTAGGAAACTTGTGGATAGACCAATTTTGAGTAGACGTCACAGCTGCACGCGCACAGTGGTTGCAGAAAAACACTGGTAGCAAGTGGAGGTAAACGGGTAAACTCAATGGAATAAGAGAAAAAAATATATTTTTGTGCCTTTTGATGTCAAAATCGGAATGCAAATAATTTTTATACAATACTGTAGTCAAAGACACCATTTGAAGCTAAACGCAGATGTTTAAATGGGCATACTATGGATGAAAACTGCTATGATTACTCTACTTTTAAAGCATAAATTTAATTTAAACAATAGGTCTACATAATATTCACATATGCTGTTCATAGGGAATGTACTGTATTAGCCCTACCGTTACAGCATGACATATTATTTAAACCCTGTTACTATTAACATTTTACCGAACATTTTTTTTTCATTTTATCTCCCAATTCTGACTTTTTTTTTCCTCACAAATGCAAGTTTATATCTACTAATTCGGACTTTATAACTCGATTTAACAAAATGAATTTGTTAATTCTGAGGGGCAAAAAGCCAGAAGTGTGGGATATAAGCAGAGGGGAAAAGAGAGAATGACGAGTTGTTTTTCCTCTAGATTTGTGGGATATAATCTCAGAATTGCGAAAGTAAAGTCAGGATTTTGAAATATAAAATCAAATTTACCTTTTTTATTCTTTTATTTCATGGCTCCATAGACTGCCAATTGAACCACCCATAAAAACGTCTTCCCAGTTTCGGATCTGTAAGACTGGCTGGGTGACAAGCTCTTGTAATATGCGAATAACATTTTGAAAATGACATCTAATCAATATAATCTATACTCTTTTTAAATCTAAGTATTCTGTGCCGTATCCTTGTATTTCTTTAGCTGTAAAGGCTATCTCTCCCGGGTTTTCTGCAACCATGCTGCGCGCACATCCCTAATGTTTACAAACAGTTAATTGGTCTATTGAATTAGTAAACTCATGCATAAGAAGCTGTTCAACGTTCAGAAGTATCAGTTTTCAAATCACGCAGGATGTTAAAATTGTTTTGAAGTCATAAAAATGATTTAGAAGTACACTGGAAGTATCCAAAGTAATTTCAGGATGTTTCCTATCCTTTTAAATGATCAGAATGTACTGTATCTATGACAAAGGGTTCTAAAATTATGGCTTCTTATAAAAAAAGTGTTCCTGTGGCTCAATTTGCCCCAGGTTAAGGGTAAGTTGACCCGAGTCAGTGGGTAGGATGAACCATCTGGGTGAAAACTGACCATCTGACTGAATCTGATTCAAACCCATGTGAAATTTTAAAGATAATTTACGTCTTTTAAAACCTAATAACTTAATAATCAAATTTCATTTTACAGCTTTTCTTAAAGCTAACTTAAAATAAAACCAATCAACTTTAATTGTTTGCATTTCTGAAACAATATGTTTTAACCTTCCCAAATGTCACTGAAACTAATTAACATTTTAGTCAAAAGATTCTTGGCATGGTAGCTTTTCTGCAATGTTGAACAGCCCATTAGGGACTACAGGTAGAAAAATATTTGATTACAAATGTGATGAAAAGCATCTTCTGGTTCTCAGAGAAGGATTTGGTGCACTTGTACACTGTCCCTGTCAAATAAACTACAAATAATATGTGTGTGTGTATATATATATATATATATATATATATATATATATATATATATGATAAACTAAACCAGTTGTGTAATATCACATTAAAATAACATTTTATACTTCAGAGATTTAACTAAACTTCAGTGCCTTATGATGGGGTAAGTTAAAGTTACCCTACAGCATTTGGATCACTTTGCCCCATAGCTGGCATAATGGAAAAAAATAGCTTAGCTTACCAATTCAGGCTAATATTTAGCTAAATTATTTGTATGGTATTATATGTTGCTAAATCACCTATATACATCATAAATATTTTTAGACCTGGATACATTTGCTTTAATGTAACAGCCATTACATCTGTTATGCTAAAATTTTACTTTGACAAGCCAAAAACTGTTTTTTAAGTAAATGGGCGCCTTCCACTCCTCCCATGTGTTTCTCCTTTTTACAGTCTGGCAGAAATGATGTGTGATTCCAAAATACATGGCCACATGACAGTAAAAGTGTACAGTTGCCAAGATACAGGGGCTGGGTCAACTTACCCACTGGCTCAACTTACCCCACCCTCCCCTACGTTTTTTGTTCAGTTTTGTAAATAGAGGCACGTATTTCCAATGAGGTAGAAAGTCGATGGGTCTATCAAGCTTCAAAACAGGAAAAAAAAGAACCACAAAAGTCTCAGAAAAGTAGTCTAAACGTGTGTGCTTTATCTCAAGCCATATGATACAGTAGCTTTGTGTGAAAAACTGACCAAAATGTAAGCTGTTTATTTGAAAATCTTGCCTGACAACCGTGGTCACCATTCACTTTCATTGTATGGAAAAGAGCATATTCTATATAGCCTACTGCTATTAATAACCCCCTTTGTGAGATAAAGAAGATCATTAAGGTTTGAGAAGACATACCGGAGAGTAAATTATGGTAGAATTTGCATTTTTGAATTATGTCTTTTTTTTCCTATGTGGTCATTTATCAACAAGAACTTGTACTAAATTGTCTGACTTCATCCCTGAAGTGAAGCTTAGAGTCTAGAGGCTTCAGATGAGATTTTAGAAAAGAAGAAGAATCAGATGGTAATGTCTTTTCAGAACTGAACAATAACTCTGCTATGGTCATGCAACACAATATTCCTCATGCTTCAATTAAAAACAGTGGGAGAAAGGCACGATGTCTCATTACTCCTGTTTTTACTATTTTGTGCATACAAGTGAGAATTTGATTTGTTATGCACTAAATTATTCTGTCTTCTAATTCCACGACCAATTATTCTGACAAGGTTTTAATGTTCCCATGAGAGATCAGTAGAGCAGGCTGCAGAGGAAACGTTTGATTGCTGTCGTGGTCGCTCACTCCTACAGCTATTCGGCAGAAGAAACGGTCCAAGGCCAAGATTTCAGAGCTTTCTTTGTTGTCTGAATGACCACTTCCAGAACCTTAACAGGCTTTGAGACTCTGCAAACCAAGTGGGACAAAAGCAGGAGATAAGCCGTTCATGCTGGATTTAGACTATGGAAAGGGAATTTCAGAGGTTAAATATAGTGTATGCTTCAGGCTTCACATGCTCAAAACATATTCAGATTGTTGTTTAGAAGAAAAAGTACAACCAGTTCTGAATTTAATCAAAAATACTTAATACAAAAAAAACATGAAAACATTTAGTAAAAGCTCAGAGTCAGTGTTTGATAGTTTTGCATTTATTGCTCCTGTGGGATGACTGTGGCATTTCTTCACCCCTTTTTTTCCAAACTTTAACAGTGGATTTTAAAGATGATTGAGCACAAAAGGCCAGTGGAATTTGACCTAAATGTTGGCCACATAACATCACTTTACCACTTTACATTGAGTCTCTTTGATTCGTTTGTGGTCACTTTAGAGTGACTGTGATTTCTGACTCTATCATGGCCTTAACAACTCCATATTAGACAAGTCTGAAAATGTTTAGCAGTGTCATGTGGGTGCAGAGCTCTTTCCTCAGTAAGGCAAATTCTTATCAGACACACTTTTGACATCCTTCATGCAAAAACTCAATGACTTCAGCTAAAAGAGAACTGCAGTCAGACTCATTCATTTTTAAATGTTGGCCTATTCAATTAACTCCTTAATACACAATCTTTTTACAAGGGTCAATGACGAATGTAAGCGTTTGAGATAAAGAAAAGTACAAATATTTTAAAACTAGTTTTAGAAGTGCACCCTTAATACATACTGGTTATAAAAAAAAAAGTTTTACAATATTTCAAGAAAATTGACTTAATGCCATATGATGTAACATCAAACACTAACATTTTCCTTATTTCCTTATGACATGCCAGCATCCCTGTGATCTTATAAGAAAACCCAAGCAGTTTGAAGGATTCCAGTTTGGAACCATGTCAGTTTTCTGATTCATGTCAACTTTTTGATCCTTTCTTTCATTGCCTTTTTAATTCTTTTTCATTCACTGCGTGTTTCTGCCCATTGCTCTGAACAAATGATTGATTTGGCTTAGAATTTTTTTTTTATAATATTCATATTTTAACAACACTTCTGAGCACAGAAATGAAAGACACCGCTTTTTTGTAAGCAGTGAAATGAAAAATTGTGCCAAACAACTTTTGTACATCTTTTTTTATTAAGAATCCCATGCTTTTAAAAAGATTTTTTTTTCTCCATTATGATTTTAGAACATTGTATCACCTTGACATTTTTTTTACGTCATGCCCCCAAAATTCAGAATTTGAATTCAGAAATGAAAAACATGCTCATAATAGAAGAGGTGTATTCAAATCATTGTACGTATGAATGGCATTTTAATATATTAACAAAAGAAATGAATTGAGCATCACCTCAGGCCCTCAACACACAGAGGCAAATGAAGAATAGACTTGTATTCAAGCCCTTTCACATTGATTTATTACCCTGAGCACATGATATTTTTATTACATCATTCTGAAACTCACAAGCCTTGGACTCTGACAAAAGACAATGATCACTGGAAACAAACATAACAATATAAATACAGTCATTTTGATTTATTCACTTTCCTCAGGTTTAAAACTTTGCCACAATTACACTGCTGTATGAATGATGTCTGTTTCAACAGCACCGTCATTCCAGCCAACATGTTTTACTATCATCTAGCACATGATGAAAATGTTTACACATGCCAGTGACCGGATCATGACAAATGTCCTGCCTCAGTGGCACTCGGAGTTGTCTACATCACGTCTACATCACTAACACATCACATTAAAATAGTAAGCATGATGAGTCATTTCTCAAGTTCCTCAGCTTTGACCTGAATGAAATCATCATCCGCTCCAACTACTTGGAACATCACGCTCTTGCACGTCACTAGATTTGCACCAGCGCTATGCATTCATACAGGGCTGAAAGCACAGCAGGTCGAATCATTGCCAGAATTGTCCTATTTCCAGCAACGTCAGAGGCACTGCTGGAGCCAGGCCAGGGCTAGGCGATGCCTGATTACATTACCAAAAGCAGATCTCTGCTTCCTCATTGGTTACAGAAGAAAAGACAGCAAAAAGTTCAGTGTGAATAGATCCATGATGAATCACATTGCAGTTTGATCAGACAAATCCTGCTTTTTATTGTAATGCTTTACAAGACATACAAAGTCTAGAGGCTTGTGAGAGGTATCTTGCACCTTTACTGAATGAATTGCATCATTTTTTCCATTCGGGATAAGGAAACAGTGACAGAATTAGTAATGTCTGATGTGCCGTGCCATCGACTTGAACCCCAAAAAAAGGCATTCCAGTGTTGTTACATGATGCACCAATGAGGGACCTTTGAAGCTGTGTCTGGTGCAATGATGTAAAATCGAGAGAAAAAAAATTAAATCAAATAAAAAAAAAGCAATTGTGTTACACCGCTTTATTAATCTACACCAAAGCATGATGGGATCTTCACAATATAAACAACACTCTGAAGGACAGACCGTTTTTAATCCATATCCAGTCAGTTTGGAGAGAGAAAAATTTAACCCTGAACACAGATTGCTTTACTCTTTTGTTTATAAAATCAAAATGAGTCAGTCACAATCACGTTTGAAACAACTGTACTCACTATTAGCATGTAGCCAACACTAATATAACGAGATTCACAAAGCCTTAAATATGGACAGAGTTTACAGCATTGCTTTTGCTAATACATCATTAGAAATACAGAAATGAACAATTCCACAATGTGCAGAGAGATTAAAAAGAAATGTTTCTTCAATAAGTGTGTCCTTGGCAAACCCTGTAATAGCGTGTGACACATCTGGAGAGTCCATAAAGTCAGAGTCACCTTGTAATCACAGGCTTTTTCCTTTTTTTTTAACATTTTTCTAACACACATTCTCTTGGCTAATTTTCGATCTCACTTTACAGTGGTGTCAGTGGTGCTGCTGCCTTAATCATGTTGAGATTGCATTGGTTTATGTAGCGTCTGCTGTCAAGAAGAGGGCAGAATTAACATACTCATCTTCCATCTGCTATGATAATCACAAAAACACAGCGCTGACTGTTGATAGATTTAATCTACAGTCGACAACAGATGCTGAGGACAATTTCTTTGCATGTTGGTTTTCTTGAACATCTTTGATGGCTCACATAAGTAATCCAGCAAACCCCTGTCACACAATTTGAATCAAAATAGTCTGGTAAATGGAAATGGTTTGCTCTATTTAAGGGAGAGAAAAGAATTTTGCTGACATTCACAGTGGATGTAGGACATTCGTTCATTCAGGGTGAAAGTAAAAAACTGAAATAAACGCTGACATATATTCTGAAACTAGAGTAGAACTTCTAGAACCTTCTTCCCAGTTTAAAAATATTTATTTTTAAGACTTACTACTTAAAAAAGTCTTGAAACTGAACTTTCTGATATCAGATGAATACATCAACGTAGGTTCAGCTGAATCACTGCAAGTACTAAGTACAAAACAGGACAGACACACAATCATTTCCAAACTTTGTGCTGTCACCCCTGAAGGATCTCAAAAGAGAGCTGTGTTTATCTTTAAACTCAGTCTGCAGTCTCACTTTTTTTTGCGAAGCTGTCACAAGGTAATGAAGGCCGAAGGATGGGGTAGTGGCAGGAAACCCAGAAGTTATTCAGCATGCAAAAGGAGAAGGTAAAAAAAAGTAATGAATAATTATATTATTAATAATTTTGGCACAAAACAAACTTGAGGAAAGCATGTTTGAAGAACACATCAGCTTTAGGCAAGTGAATCACAGTGCTACATCCAGACTCATGTGCATCAAATACTCTTGTTGCCTATACAAAGCCTTCAGCTAAGAGCATCTGTCAGTCAACACCGACATACAGGGCAGAAAGGCCAGTGTGAGTTACGACTAATATTATGTTCTGATATTTTTGCTGACGGCAAACAATCAGATTAATCTCTGTCATGGCTCATTTTACCCTGTTTTGGCACAAGTAAGGGATAGTTTTTCCCAAATGAAAATTCTGTCATTAATTACTCGCATGTCGTTTCAAACACGTAAGACTTTTGTTCTTCTTCAGAACACAAATTAAGATATTTTTGATGAAATCTGAGAGCTTTCTGACCCTGCATAGACAGTAGGGCTGTCCTCGACTAAAGATTTTTCTAGTCGACTATTAGCAAACCATATAAATCATAATAATGAGCCTTTAATTGCCTACATAGCTTAATAAGCACTCATGAGTACGTGAAAAAAGCTTGCCTCTGCGCACCGGCAGATATAATAATTATGAATGTGTCAGGAAAAACAGTAAGGAGGCTGCATTATGTTTTAATAATTTATTGATAAACTAGTGCTTTCTTTGTTTTCGGCTTAAGAGATGAATTCGGGCAACACTGAGTCGTCATCTCCGCAGTAGTGATGCACCTGTATGCGTGTTTCATATGGATTACATAATCTAAGAATATTTGTTTTCTATTTGAATTGGCTCATTTAAAAGTAGACATTTCAAGCTCAAGTTCACAGAGACTGAGACGGCAGAGAGCACATCCTGTTTGCTTTCATTATTTTACAAAAGCACAACATTTCGTTGTTATTCTGAGTGAACACAAATAAACGAGTCTACTTTTATCTTTATGACCAAAAATGACAGAGTATTTTAAGAGTAAGTGACCAGACCGGCACCTCCATCTGTCATGCAGTGAGCGCGCTACTATTCAGCTCCCACACTCCGCACAGACACTTCAATAACCCACATTTTTGTAGGTTAGCATTAGATTGAGTGGCCATGTAAAGTTGCTGCTACCTACATGTTTCAGATGAAAAGCCATATTTGAGGTTGATGTATGATAGGTGAGTGTTTTAATGTTCTGCCCGATGTACTATATTACCACATAGATCAGCGGTTATGATCTGTGTGTCACAGACTGCATGACTTCGCCACGTTCTGTGGAAAAAAAATTTTCTGATAAGTTTTGACTTCTCAGAAGTCTTCTTGTCGACTAACAGTTAGTCGACTACTGGGGGGCAGCCCTAATAGACAGCAACACACCTGAAACATTCAAGGCCCAGAAAGGTAGTAAGAACATTGCTAAAATAGTCCATGTAACATAAGTGGTTCAACCACTAATTTTATGAAGCTACGAGAAAACAAAAATAACTTCAACTTCAACTTCAACAATTACTTCTCTTCGATGCATGCATCGTGGTACTTTTCATGAACGTGTCGAAGACTAACACGGAAGAGAATAAATTGTTAAATAAAGTCATTATTTTTGTTTTTTTACAAACAAAAAGTATCCTCTGTGCTTTATAAAATTAAGGTTGAACCACAGATGTCACATGGACTATTTTATCGATGTCCTTACTACCTTTCTGGGCCTTGAACGTGTCAGTTACGTTGCTGTCTATGCAGGGTCAGAAAGCTCTCGGATTTCATCAAAAGTATCTTAATTTGTGTTCTGAAGATGAATGAAGGTCTTACAGGTTTGGAACGACATGAGGATGAGTGATCACAGAATTTTCATTTTTGGGTGAACTGTCCCTTTAACAAATATGGTCCATAAAACCCTCCCACTGAAATGATTCCAGTGTTACGAAGGATCTGTCACAGATGAGGTATGAAGGTTTAATGTTAATATTAAGATACAAGTACTGTGCCTAAAATTGTAATCCAGAGACAATTAATAGTTCTGGTTTATGGCAGTTCTGATACTTCCATGTGCATATAACAATAAATCAATAAATAAAATGATGTACTGTAAAACACCAGATGTTTACATCACTGTACAGTAGTGAATGCACATAATGATTCTATGTATATATACAATTTTACAATGTTACAGGTTTTTAAACTGAATTTATCTTTACAGATTGAAAAGTTTACGAGACAACATTTGATAAACTGCCAGATGTGCCCAATCATATCTGAGAAAATCAGTAAATACATTCATGTTAGCAGCAAATGACTATTCAAATAAAAATGGCTTTATACACAACTGTATAATGTTAAAAAATGTAAGTAAATCATAGTCTGTAATCTGAGATGTAATGAGCCTGCTGTCGTGCTATTTCTCTCTATTAAGCCGCTTAAAGAGAAGCTCCTTCCATACTGCATTCAGACACTTTCTCTAAATCTTCCATCACTAAGTCTTGCTCGTTGACGTGGTTCATCCTCCTCGAGCTGTTGTTCTCTATGCTGTTAAGAGAGATGGGCTCTGTGGAGGGTTGCGGGTTCACCGGTTGCACAGAATTGCCCTGCACCCTATGAGAATAGGTCCGATGCTGACCACCGACAGGACAGAGGCCGAACTTAAACACGGCCTGGAATCCACGGCGGAAGTTCTCATTGAAGAACCCGTAGATTATCGGGTTGACGCTGCTGTTGAAAAAGGCTAGCCAGTGGGCAAAAGGGTAGATGTAGATGTTAATAAGCCTGTACTGATGTTCAGTAAGTTTCACGTAGTCTGTTAGCATCATCAGCGTCCACAGAGGCAACCAGGACAAGATGAAGAGCAAGGCTACGATGAGGAGCATTTTGATCACTCTTTGTTTTTTCTTGGACACTGAGTGGCGGTTATCGTGGCCGGGTTTGGCCCCTGCCGGCATGGCCGTTTTAAACAAAGTGATCCCAATCCTTGCGTACATGATCACTATGAGGGATAGAGGAGCCAGGTAGATGTTGGCAAACAGGATGGTGGTGTAGATCTTCCTCATCTCCTGGGTAGGCCAGTTTTCTCTGCACCAGTAGAAAGGGCTCGTTCGGTTGCCGTCTCCCAGGAACACGCGGATGCTTTGTTCTTTAGTCACCTTCAGCATGAAGCCAGAGGGGCACATGATGGCCACTGCCAAGACCCAGATTATCACAATGATAACGGTGGCTGTTGTTATTGTCAATTTTTGCTTGAAGGGATACACAATACATCTGAATCTGCAAAAGACAACCGGCAAAAAGTTAAGCATTTACCAGCTCTTTAAAGCATCAGATGTGTCAGATTTGAAACAATTAACATGAGGTGCCCTTGTAGTGATTTTGAACTGTTTTAAAAAAGAGTGTATAGGTTCCTCACAATGGTTTATCCTATCATGTAGTCACACTGAGCAGTTTTAATGAGGCTTTTTCAGTGTTTCTACTCTTCAGTACATTTGGGGGTATTTCAAAAGATGTTTTGTTCTTGTTCGCGGTTTTCAACTCAACTGAACTCAACTCAGTGTCTCGGTTAATAGCACTTTCTGAATAAATTTGACCTGAAAAAGGTTTCTACAGCCCTTTTTCAGTGGGTTTTCCATACATTGTTAGCATGATTGGCTATAATAACCCATTTATAGTTGTATCAGCCACAGAATAGAAATATATAAATCAATAAAAAATGTTGACTGTGACTTCTTATCTCACAATTCTGACTACATTGCTCTTACTTGAATTTTGAAGTTACATCTCGCAATTTAGACTTTTTTTTCAAGAGTTGTGACCTTATTTGTGATGCAGACAAGTCTTTATGTCCATGAAATGTGTCCCTTAAAGGGGACATATCATGAAAATCTGACTTTTTCTGTGTTCAACCTTCAAAGACCGAGATAGCCGCCTTCGGCTAAAAATATCTATTGTTCTTAAATATTTAATAACCTTTGAACCTTTGAATCTGAATGCTTTAAAAAGTACAGCATAGCTGGGATTCTCCACTTTTTTCCGTATCACTTTTGTCTCATTTGGATATTCAGAGACTCTGTAGTGAACGTGATTACGTCATCACATTTTGATCGCATTGATTCGTCAGAAGAAACCAATGCATTTCGTTCTTCTGAGCCAAACAGGAATGATTGTTGATGCTTAGTCCCACCCCCATGCCCAGATTGGTTCAAACTGTCATCTATTCAACCAATAAACATAGGTTTTGGACATAGGTTTTCTGGAGCACTCTGACATAAAACAAACCAAAAACAAGGATGAAACAACGGTACATATCGGATAAAGCACTGGAATTTGTTTTCACGTGACTATGCGCTGTCCGACGTGTAATACCGCCAGCGGATCGATCCATTTGGCTGTTATATTATGTAAATTATTCTTATATAGTTTATAAAGATAAAAAAAACTATTTGTGCTAACTGTTTTTACTACTTGCTGCACTGTTTGCGTTTTTTGTTCATACTCTGATTGAATATTATATTTCTCTGAAAAAAAACTCACCTTTTTTTTTCTTTTTTTTTTTTTTTTTACTGTTTTGTTATTATGTAACACTGTTTCCATTTATTTTACTACCTAAACATTTTTGAACACATCTATATTGTCAGTAAACTAAATAGACCTGTTTTTCACTGAAAAGGGCCTATAACAATATTGTAATAAATGGCTATAACTTGCTTGGGGAATGTTATATGTAGACAAACATTTTTTTTGAAAGTGTAAAACAACTAAATACAACTTTCTAAAGAAAGAAAGTCTGTTTAAGTACACAGTAAAAAACCTTGCGATTTTATAAACATTTTGGAAATTCATTCATTCTTAGAGAAGACAAAAGGAAAATTGGGACTTTAAATTAGCTAGACTGAAACTTCAAGTTCTCCTGTTTATAATGATATATAGCACTTGATGCTGACTGCTAGAATAGGTCTGAAAAAAACAAAGAAAAGTGCAGGTGTGTCAGGTGCCCCGAAAATGTTCTAGGTTTTTAAGCGCTACCCGGTGCATCTACCAATCCGGAAAACATGAAAAAGGACAACCTAGTAACTTTGTTTTGGTAAGTCTTTTTCTGCAAGCATGTGACCCGCTCAGCTTTCGCTCCCCTAGTGATGTAGCAAGGGGACCTTATTATAATATTACCGCCCCTTAATCTGCACGTTTCCTCCCATTTTGTTTTCACAAACAACAGCATGTACCAGTTCTAACGCCATGTTCTTTACAGACACGACAGACTGTGTTTTAGAACTTTTATAATGTATGTTTTTAACATAAACGTGTGTATTATTGTGTATTTAAGCACAATAAGATATGAACGAGAACTTAGTTTAATACTCACATGCTGTGTGACAGCTGCTTTCTGTGCGTGTGCTTAGGATGTGTGCACTCAGAAAACCATGTATCAAAAGTTTAAACTCACATGGCTTTAAAACGCATGATTTCTGCGCGATAGAAACGATAATCAAAACCAAAAAGATGTTTTTTGGCACAGTATATCTGAGGTACGAGCTGTAAAGGCACAGTCCAATTCTCAAAAAGGAGGCGGGGAGCAGCAGCTTATTTGCATTTAAAGACATATCCACGAAAACAATGTGTTTTTGCTTCCACTCAAAATCGGCATTTTCAAAATGATATAATAAATGATCTGTGGGGTATTTTGAGCTGAAACTTCACAGACAGATTCTGGGGACACCTGAGACTTACATTACATCTTGTAAAATGGGGCATAATAGACTCAGTATTAAGAGAGTCAGAATTGCGAGACGTAAACTCAGAAATGCAAATAATTGTGAGATTTAAAGTTGCAATTACATTTTTTCTGGAAATGGCTTCAATACAAAATAATACTATAATGTTGGTAAAAAACAAAAACAGAAAAATACACCACTAGCCTTTTCCATTAAACACAAATGAAAACTACACCAGTTTAATCAGCACTCTTAATAGTCTTCAAGTACAATTGATTTGTAACCAAGAAACTAACCACTCTCAAAGAAACATTTAAAACAAAGGATAAATACTAATGTGATGCTTTGGAAGCACAGACTTATTAGTCTGTGCTTGAAAGAAGCACAGACTTATTATTGCCAAACCAAATGGGAAGGTATTATCTGAAGAATTAAGACATATTCATAAAATCTCCAATGTAGTAGAGTAATTGATGTGGAAGCTTTATGTACAAAAGCTTAAACAACACTTGAATGTGACAGCATTTAGAAATACTGATAATTCACAGCAATCTTCTTAGTGCACAGATGATTTATCCAGCTATTGTTGTGGTAAACTGTTATTATCTGCAGAATAGACAACAAATAAAAAAGCTATTTGAAATGGGAAGCCTGATGGCCTCTGTGTACCCCTGCGTTTTGCCAAACTATTTACATAAATGCTAGGTAGGACAGAAATCAAACAAAACTGCAGAAAGTAAGCACACGGTATTAAATGCTTAAATGCATGCCTTGTAGCCTTTTCAACTGCTCTAGCGATATGTGGGAATACTTTCAATAAGCATATAATGCATCCTCCTTCAGAAACCTGTTACAGGCACATTTATTTCCGATGCCATACAGAATGTTTTACTGCAAGCTGTGTCTGAAAGCATTCCCTACTGTTAGCGTTAGCGTATTAGTGGACAATTTCATTCCCTATATAGTGCACTGCACCCTTTTTACCCACAATACACTCTGATTTATGTTGGATTGTACACTCCAAAAGGCCTGAAATCATTATTTTGTGCTGTTTGAAAAAGAAAAAAAAAAAATCAATAAATAAATTAAATAAATCCTGACCAGTTTCCTATTTACAGTTGAGGCAAACCACGAAACCATGATCTTCATGTAAAACACCTATCTATCTATCTATCTATCTATCTAGGAATGGTCAGAATAAAAACTAAATTGAAAATGAGACCAGACTTTAAATAGTAAGAAGAGTTCACATAAAGCACTGTGGATATCCATCAAGATATCCAGAGTACTGTATATGGATAGTCATAATGATCAATCACATATTACATTCTCCCTCTGCTGCATTGAAGGAATCATACAGAAAGGGAACATATAGAGAGCTTAGAGGAAACTGTGAATGAAAAACATGACCTCGGCTGACTAGTTAACAAGTAATTAAATGTGATGCCATGTGTAAAAATGTAAGTGGAGATCAGGGTTAATATAACACTCTGATTCACTGTCTGGTAGTGTTAAGCAAGAACAGATGCACTACAGCGATATAACACACACCCATACCCGATCCAACAGTTCATGTTTTCATCTCACTGCTTTCCCCAAAGGCCCCATGTTGTGATGATATGACAATGACATCAGGTGGGTATGAAAGTCCAGCTGTCCAATCTAAAGGAACAGAACCATTCCAATAACAACAGCCTGGACTAAGACACACCACAGCATGGTGCTCGTCCCTTATTAGATTCATCAAATATCAAGCCGCTCTTATGATCTATATACTATTATGTGCTACACTGCAGGTTCAAAGAGCTAATATCAATCGTCTTACATCCTTCTCAATTCATTTTAAAATCAATCAGCCTTGTTAACCAAATTAAAGCTACATTTCTGTTTACTTATAAGGCATCATTAAACTGCCTCTGTGAACTGAATGCAGCAATTTAAGTAAAATGATTTTATGAATGGCAAAACTTTTATACAAATACAACAACTTCTCTTAAATAAGTGGTTCTCAAACAAGGGGCTTTAGCTTTAGTCTTCGACTAGGGTGACCATATGTCCTCTTATCCCCAGACACGTCCTCTTTTTGGACCTAAAAAAATGTGTCTGGCCGGGTTTTCTAAATTGGCCAAAATGCCAGGATTCGACTTTTGCTTTCTACAGTCACCATTCATTTTGTGCGTTTTTGTATTAAAGCTCCCGTTCCCACTGAATTTCAGGCCATTACCGCCTGCTCACACAAACATTCTAATACTGAATATAATTTTCGCACATCAGGGAGCCACTATCCTATCGTATGCAGAGCATTTAAATCTCTTTTGAATGAACAGCTATTCACTTTCACTTTCAATTTCGCAATCACATAAAGGGAGCACATCTTACAAGATCAGATATGAGCACATTATCTGATGAGCAATCATCTCTCATTATTGTCTTGACCCATGTTCAGTTAAATCTGATTCCTGCAGCTTGTGTTGGATGCAGAGTTGCCATATCCGCATGTTTTGCATGGAATCGGGCTGATTTTAAACTGTTGCGAAGGGTTTCTCTCCTGGGTTAAATGTTTGAAATATTGCATGAAGTTCATTTTGCATTCTATCTGTGATAAAACTGTGCAAGATGTTAAGTTTTGTGATGGCCACTGGTAGGAAGCCTTTTAGCTGTCTTTATGATAAATCTGGACAAGGGTGACTGTAAAATATACATTTTAGGTATGGAAATGGATATGGTCATTGCGCTACTTTGGGGGCTTTTTAACCCCCTCAAACCCCCACGGAGCCGGCGCCCGCTGTCCTCGTTTTTGCAAACTAAAATATGGTCACCCTATCTTCGATGCACGTTCACAAGAGTACATGACGCATGCGTCGTGGTACTATTGTGAATGTGCGTCGAATACTGACACGGAAGAGAAGAAATTGTTGAATAAAGTAATTATTTTTTTATTCTATTCTCATAGTTTCATGACATTACAGCAGCCATATCACCCTGTAGCCCAAGACTGGTTGCCCACTGAAGCTAAGCAGGGTGAGGCTGAGCCTGGTCAGTACCTGGATGGGAGACCTCCTGGGAAAACTTAGTCTCACGTAGCCAGACCTTCAGACTGACAGCAGAAGGTCTGGGAACTTTGGCCGCTTTGAATGGCCACGGCCCACCCAGGAGGCCATATGACTGACAGGTACAGCAACCAATCACGTTTCATTTTGTGCGGCGTCATGTTTAGGGGCGTGGAAATGTCGCCACAATAACAGACATTTCCACAACATTTAACAGACATATTTTAAAGATTCTATGCCGCGAACTTTACATTTTTCACATACTTTTGAAAAGCCAGGGTTTAGTTGATCCTGATAAATGCTTGTTGTTACAGTTGTAAACACAACGTTTTCCTTTTTTGTGAGGGGGTTTGGCGCCACGGCATTTTTGTTTCAGGGTGGAATGGTAAAGAACGCGACACACACGTCTCCCGGAAATCTTATAATCTAACCAATCCGATGACGACTTCGAAACTCCTGAAGTGTTTCCAGAGCCATATGCCAAGTGTGCCATATGCCAATGTGCCGTGGGTGTGACGTCTGAGGCTGAGACTAGGGAAAACTAGGTTGCTGCTGGAAGAGTAGGGCCAGCAAGGGGGTGCTTACCCTGTGGTCTGTGTGGGTCCTAGCGCCCCAGTATAGCGATGGGGAATTCAAAATCACAGGATGTCTTTTGAAAAGAGTAGAGGTGTGACCTTGGCATCCTGGCCATATTTGCCCATTGGCCTCTGACTATCATGGCCTCCTAACCATCCCCATATTCTGATTGGCTTCATCACTCTGTCTCCTCTCCACCGGTAAGCTGGTGTGTGGTGGGCGTTCTGTCGCACTATGGCTGCCATTGCATCATCCAGTTGGATGCTACACACTGTTGGTGGATGAGGAGGTACCCCACAATGTAAAGCGCTTTGAGTGCTTAGAAAAGTGCTATATATATGTAATGAATTATTATTATTGTTATTATGTTTATTACAGTTTAACCACTGATGTCACATGGATTATTTTTAACGATGTCCTTACTACCTTTCTGGGCCTTGTAGCGTCTGGACCAATCAGACATACAGTTATTTGTTACATTTAACAAATAATCTTCAAAACCAACAACCCCAGCTATATGCTGGAGTTTTGGAGAAATCCCCCCAAAGCAACGAACACCCTGAAAGGGCACAGTTGCCAGGACGACGATCTGATAAGAGGTTTTATTGCCCGCAGGAATGCACATCTGCCCATGCTACATTTGCCATCAGAAAGACACAATGCCTATAGGCTCTTTCCTATTCATTCACAGACAAACCTTTCTTTGACCTTCCTATCACACATAGCCCAGGTCATTGTGTACAGTATTACTGCATTGTATTTTAATTTTGTCTGTTGTATTTGTATTTGTCTTTCTGCTGTTTTATGTATGTGTTCTGATAGATGACTAGTAGTATAACCCACCTATGCCATGCTTGGACTCTTTGAGTTCGTGTTTTGATGATCTAAAAGATGGGGTAAATTAGATGTTGATACCTATGCAACATATTAGTGTTTTAAGAAACCTTACTAGTTTTTGCATCAACACCCAATCGAATTACATATGCAAAATACCATGCTCACAGACAAAGAGTCGTAAACTTTCCCTCCAAAGGAGAAAGTTACCATTGGTTCGTGGACCTCCTGGAGGCGCAGCCTCCAGAGACCTTAAAGGCATCAAACGTTACTCCGCCTTTCTCTCTTCACCCCCTCTTGACTCTCTTCACGCTCTTCTGCAAGATCTTCCGATTGCTGCCTGTGGAGGAACCCACAGGGAGCCTGAGCCGGCACAGGCCGTGCCCGGCGGGCCCGACAGGCCCCAACATCTAGAGCTATGGCTCTCACCACAAAGAGCCAGACACTTTTACTCAACCCCGGAATTCATCCTCATGAAATGTCCTCGAACAGACATTTCTCTCTTCCGTGCTTTTAGCTTTCTTCACTCGTCTCACGTGAGTTCTTTCAGAACCTAAGAGGATGAGGAGGATGAGCTAGAACTCGTCGGAACTCTAAGCTGCGCCAGGCCTTGCGGCCTTGTCTTTCCATTCTCCAAAGACCACAGGACTTCAGCTGGGTCCCTCTCAGCTCTCGGTTCTTCTTCAATTGTCACATGGGAAGAAACTCCCAGTCACCATCGAGTCAGAACATCTTTGGAGTTCATCACTCTTCGGACCCGGAAAAACGTGATCGCGATTCCAAACCACCACTGCTCCAAACCATCAAGACTTTCACCCGAGACTGCATTCGGACACTTGTTCATCGACCAAGGCAATGCAAGTATCGTACATTTAACTAAACAAACAGAGGTTTAGTATAAGCTGTAGACAGCACTGATGGTTTCACTCAGGTGGTTAACTGACTCTTTTCATAGCTACATTCTCTGGTCTCTCTAACTTCAGTTCTCACTGACCCTTCCCCCATGTATGAATGATTTCATGTCTGTTTGTTTAGATTAGTTATGTGTTAGTCCTTCGTTAATAAACTCTTGTGCACAAATTACATGAGTTTTGATTCTGATTCTGCCTTGCAAATTAATGTCCCTTTACGATTCCGATCCGAGCTACATGCTCTAATGCAATAGTACTTCAAGGAAGTTATTTTCTGTGCCCAAGAAAATATCATTTCTTAGAGTTGATATAAAACTTATACTGAATGTTCGCTGGACGAACAGATTAGTTGATGGAAAATTAATTCTGCTACAGTTACTACTGGCAGCTGATATAAATAATTGTAATTAATCATAATTAATTGTAATTATTTATATACATTTCCCTTTGAGCTAAATCGCGACATTTAATGGTGGAGAACACGGCAGTTGTTTAAACATTATTTGCAAGGAGATTCAATATCAAACTTGTGTGTTTGTTTCATAGATTTTATTAATGTCTTACACATGCAGCTTCTGACAACATCAGATAGACTATAGCTTGAATGTGCCCTACTACAAGCAGTAGAAACTTGTTCAATGCTATAACACATCTTTAAATCGTACGATAAGAAACTAACCTGATGTTAGCGAAGAAATCCTAATTTCTGTTGTTAGTAGAGTGTAAGCCTTCTCTGACGAAGAAACCTCAGATTAGCAGCCCGTATGAATGGTACCAGAATAAATTCATCTAAATTTGGGCGAAGAAATCCCCACTTTTAGCTTTAAATGTGCAAGTCTTTTCTGACAAAGAAATCTCAGATTAGCAGCCCACATAAATGAATAAATTCATCTAAATTTGGGCGAAGAAATCCCCACTTTTAGCTTTAAATGCATAAGTCTTGTCTGACAAGGAAGTTTCAGATTAGCGGCATTAAATAATCTGCATGGCGAAGAAATCCCACTTGCATTGATATTAAAACTGAGCGTAGAAGAAATCTTGCTACGGTATAGTTATTCTAATGGCGATTTGAGCGATGTTCCTCATTTCTCCGAATTAAGGCCTTCTTGTAACTATCGCATATCATTGTAATCATTAAGATTATGCAATTGAATAGCGAATTAATGGTGAAATTCTAGCTTAGCTAACTAGTAATTTGCCATTGTCTGTGAAGTGAATGTGCTGTTTTGATTTGTGAATGAAGTTGTATGCGATAAGTCATAACTGACTGCGTGTGAGTTTCCCATGCATGTTTCACAGCAGCACAAGTTCTGCTCAGCTTGCTCGTTGTTGTAAACATACATCGGTCTCTTAGCAACGTCTGACCCTTCCCTCTCGGTATAGGACTATAGCAGTTCTAGCAACTGTTGTCCCCTTAATGAACCGTACAGGTTATTAGTAGACTAATTCCCGTCTCTCATTACTCCTTAGCAGTCAGGCCTATTACATGAGGTACAAGTACCGTTCACCAAGCCATAGGCCCTGAGAAGACTAGAAACACTTCCTAGTGATTCTGCTTATTTACCTTGAGATGTTTGATGCGTCCCTGCTAGCTTAGCTAACAGTCTCCCTAGATTTATGACACTCCTGCAGCATTCCTTTGAACAAGGGACAACTGCGTAGTCATATCTCCTATCTTAAACTAAATAAGGAAAGCCCTTCCTTCTACCTCTGTCTCTTTCTGATTTTATTTCAGTCTTGTTTTATTCGATACCTTCATAGTGACCAAACCTGTGAACCATCAGTGTTTTGAGTAATAATTTGACTACAGGTAAAGCCTGGTCAGTAGCTGACCCCCTGCTTACAGCCCCATCAAAGTTACTCAAACCCTCTCTTTGTGCTGACCCGCACAAAACCTTAGCACCCCACTTCACTAGCTGGCCTAACCAGCTATTAACACCTTACACGGCCTAGAGAGCCGTTCCCTATACAGATAGCTTAACACCTCTGTGTGTACTTGCATTTGCCGTCTGCCTTTCTCTTCCGTATTCCCACAAGTGAACCAGCATGCCTCAGACATCCAGCCCTGCCACCCACCAGGAGCACCTGGGGACCCCGCAGAGCACTGGGATGGACATCCTTCAGCCTAAAGCAGTCAACAACCTGCAACGGCAGAGAAAGGAACAGCAGGACTGCGACACAAGTGGACACCTCACACCCAGCCTGGACAATCAGGAGCTGACCAGCGTCACCTTCTCATTGGCCCACACCCTCAAGGGCCTCAGACAGGAGGTAAATGAACTGAAACTCCAATTCACAGAGTTCCAAAGGGAACTGACACCTGCTCAGCAAGAGAAGGAACGGGACAGGTGCAAGGAACCTGACAGAACAGCACAACAGAAGGAAATCACCAGTCTTCAGGAGGCTCTAACAGCTGCCGGACACAAAGAGCAGCTTGGAAAGGCCATCAGACAAGATTTGGAAAGAGAACTGTTTCAAACAAAGTCACTGTTAAGAACAGCATACGTAGAACTTAATGAGAGAGACACTAGAGCTAAGGCCTTAGAAGGCCATCTGAATGTAGCCAGAGCTGAAGTCCAAACCCTGACTCAGCAATTCTGCAACATTAAAGAGGAGCTTGACATGGTTCAGAGAGAACTGAAACAGTCTTACAGGCTGTGCATGGACTCAAGTAAAAGACACCCTGCTGCACGTCACACAGCCAGCAGTGCAAACCCCCGTACCCCTGTACACAGATACAAAGGGGGGAGCCAAAGATTTCTGCTTGACACTTCTCAAGTCGGCTTCCCGGAAACCTCCGCAGCCGCAGAAGGAACAGAACTAATTCAGACGAACTCTGAAATGACACATGAAGTGATACTCAAAGAACTCAATCGAATGGCGAGAAACATCCCTGCATTCACACCAGAACTTGCAGGAGACCATGACGTCCACGCCTACCTGAGAGACATTGACTTTTTCCTTCAGTCTTGGAAATGTGTGAACCACCAAGATAGACTTTATCTGCTCTGGATCACCTCTAGCCCAGAGGTGCGACGCTTCCTGGCTCGACAGCCAGGACACATTCAATCAAACTACCAGCAGCTAAGACAAGCCATCATTAAGGAATTCTCAGACCCAGAGTCTGAACACGGACTGATCGCTGCACTGGCCACCAAACAGGGCCGGTATGAAACTCCATATGCTTACTACCACAGACTTCGACGAGCTTACTTCGGAGCTCGCAATGAACCTGGGATGGAGGAGGACACCAACTTCAAGAGCATCTTCCTTCAAAACCTCCATCCTATTGTAAGTCACCATCTAGGCATTTTAGCCTGCCCTCACTCAGTGCCTATTCAACAACTGCGTGACCTGACACAGAAGGCCTTTAACAAGCACAAGGCCTCCACCAAAGGTGTTTGTAAGACCCCACTGATTCTGGACTGCACAACCCAGAATTCAAAGCAGGCACCAGAAGGCCCCCAGCATTACCGCAATGCCAGGCCCTTCTACAGAAAGACACTAGCCAACAGAGGACATAACCGTCACCATGGCAACAGACCCAGGTTCCAGACCAACCACTGGGAGCAGCCATGGAAAGGGGCATCCTCAGTCTGCGAACACCACGGTATGTCCAACAGCAGTCAACCACATCCTCCTCCACACCCTTCACACAGGTTCTAAATGGAGGCTGCACAACGACAGCTGGACACACCCACTTTTGAGCTACAGGAGCTGCTGACACTAGCAAAAAGAGCTCCTTGAACAAAACTCCACTGAGAAGTACTGGAAAGGACAAACTTTGACTCCTTGTCAAACATAACACAGCATCAGACTCCTCAAGGGGAGGAGCATCCTGCAAAACCAGTCGACACCCCAGGAGCAGCCAGACAGCGTTGGATAGAGCAACAGGCCCACATGCCTAACAGCCAAACCTCTACCAACACAACTCAGGCAAGCTTAAGTCAGTGCAAAGCAGCACTGCCAACATCAGACTTTTAGTGACGTTCAAGCAGAACAGAGGGCTAACAACCACCTGCTGCCCTTCTGCCATCATCACTAGGTCAGTCTGAAACTCTCTTCACACTACCATCTCCATTACGATTCCCTGCGACCCTCGGAATCACCTGCCCTCTCACAAGTGAGAGTTCAACCAGTTGTTTCAAACAACACCTAAAGCAACCATTTGACCCAGGCCAAATCACCTCAGGACGACAGGTGACACTGCCACGACACCTGCTGCACAAGCTCAAGGACCTGCACCTTGCTACTGCCTACACCACCATAGCACACCACCTGACAGCACCCCAACCACTCCTAGTGGCACCAACAGCCAGAGAGCAACCGCTCTCTCCCAGCCATGAGTGACAGGTGCGTGTCTGATTGTTCTGCACCTCGGACATCGCTCGCTGTTGTCTGTTGGACAGACAACAACGTTCGAAAGGGGGGAAGATATGTAGCGTCTGGACCAATCAGACATACAGTTATTTGTTACATTTAACAAATAATCTTCAAAACCAACAACCCCAGCTATATGCTGGAGTTTTGGAGAAATCCCCCCAAAGCAACGAACACCCTGAAAGGGCACAGTTGCCAGGACGACGATCTGATAAGAGGTTTTATTGCCCGCAGGAATGCACATCTGCCCATGCTACATTTGCCATCAGAAAGACACAATGCCTATAGGCTCTTTCCTATTCATTCACAGACAAACCTTTCTTTGACCTTCCTATCACACATAGCCCAGGTCATTGTGTACAGTATTACTGCATTGTATTTTAATTTTGTCTGTTGTATTTGTATTTGTCTTTCTGCTGTTTTATGTATGTGTTCTGATAGATGACTAGTAGTATAACCCACCTATGCCATGCTTGGACTCTTTGAGTTCGTGTTTTGATGATCTAAAAGATGGGGTAAATTAGATGTTGATACCTATGCAACATATTAGTGTTTTAAGAAACCTTACTAGTTTTTGCATCAACACCCAATCGAATTACATATGCAAAATACCATGCTCACAGACAAAGAGTCGTAAACTTTCCCTCCAAAGGAGAAAGTTACCATGGGTTCGTGGACCTCCTGGAGGCGCAGCCTCCAGAGACCTTAAAGGCATCAAACGTTACTCCGCCTTTCTCTCTTCACCCCCTCTTGACTCTCTTCACGCTCTTCTGCAAGATCTTCCGATTGCTGCCTGTGGAGGAACCCACAGGGAGCCTGAGCCGGCACAGGCCGTGCCCGGCGGGCCCGACAGGCCCCAACATCTAGAGCTATGGCTCTCACCACAAAGAGCCAGACACTTTTACTCAACCCCGGAATTCATCCTCATGAAATGTCCTCGAACAGACATTTCTCTCTTCCGTGCTTTTAGCTTTCTTCACTCGTCTCACGTGAGTTCTTTCAGAACCTAAGAGGATGAGGAGGATGAGCTAGAACTCGTCGGAACTCTAAGCTGCGCCAGGCCTTGCGGCCTTGTCTTTCCATTCTCCAAAGACCACAGGACTTCAGCTGGGTCCCTCTCAGCTCTCGGTTCTTCTTCAATTGTCACATGGGAAGAAACTCCCAGTCACCATCGAGTCAGAACATCTTTGGAGTTCATCACTCTTCGGACCCGGAAAAACGTGATCGCGATTCCAAACCACCACTGCTCCAAACCATCAAGACTTTCACCCGAGACTGCATTCGGACACTTGTTCATCGACCAAGGCAATGCAAGTATCGTACATTTAACTAAACAAAACAGAGGTTTAGTATAAGCTGTAGACAGCACTGATGGTTTCACTCAGGTGGTTAACTGACTCTTTTCATAGCTACATTCTCTGGTCTCTCTAACTTCAGTTCTCACTGACCCTTCCCCCATGTATGAATGATTTCATGTCTGTTTGTTTAGATTAGTTATGTGTTAGTCCTTCGTTAATAAACTCTTGTGCACAAATTACATGAGTTTTGATTCTGATTCTGCCTTGCAAATTAATGTCCCTTTACGATTCCGATCCGAGCTACATGCTCTAATGCAATAGTACTTCAAGGAAGTTATTTTCTGTGCCCAAGAAAATATCATTTCTTAGAGTTGATATAAAACTTATACTGAATGTTCGCTGGACGAACAGATTAGTTGATGGAAAATTAATTCTGCTACAGTTACTACTGGCAGCTGATATAAATAATTGTAATTAATCATAATTAATTGTAATTATTTATATACATTTCCCTTTGAGCTAAATCGCGACAGCCTTCAACGTGGTAGTTGCGTCGCTGTCTCTGCAAAGTCAGAAAGCTTTTGGATTCCATCAAAAATACGTTAATCTGTGGTCCGAAGATGAACGAAGGTCTTACGGATTTAAAACGTTATGTGAGTAATTAGTAGCAGAATTTTCATTTTTGGGTGAACTATCACTTGTAATTTGCTAAAAATGTACTCACCCTCAGACCATCTAAGATGTACAGTAAATGAGTTTGTTTCTAATTTGGAACAGATTTTAAGAAATTGACCATTACATCACTTGTTCATCATTGGATCATCTGCAGTGAATGGGTGCCATCAGAAGATTCTCTGCAGATGATCCATTGGTGAGCAAGTGATGTAATGGTCAATTTCTTCAAATCCTCATCCATATTTTGTATGGCCTGAAGTCAAATTTTCAGCAAATCTTCATGTTTGGGTGAACTATTCTTTTAATATACCCAAAGAATCCAAAGAATCTAAATTAAAATGACACAGAAAATAAATAAAGATGTAAACAGAAATAGGCTTTACAGGGGGCATTGAATATTGTGTTCAATAACGATCGGCCTTCAAGTCACTAAGGCTGATAAGCATTATTTCAAATATTCAAGCCCAAATGCTATTTAACTATTTTTAAATAGCAACTGTCATTCAAGTGATATGATCTTTTGACAGTGCATCATTAATGCCTGAACTAAGGGACATGATGATATTACCATGACCTTACCTGTCAACCGCTATGGCAACCAAGGTGAAAACAGAGGCTGAGACTGATATGCCCTGGACCATACCGCTCATTTTGCAGACCATGCTTCCAAATGGCCAACCTGGGGAGAGGATAGAGATCACATACTGAGAGATGATCCGGGCTAAATTATACAGGCAGATACACAATAATTGGATTACATTAAAAATGACTGTACACGGGTGTCCCATTATATATTCACTGTTGAACTTTCATAGCATTTATAATGACGTACTTCATCATGCTGAGTGTCATTTGACACGCATCTTTCACTGAGTCACCCAAGCAGCTGATTAAATATATTTCATGTCCAGTGGATGGTATTTTGCATGTTGACAAAATGCCAAATTATAAAGGGTCACATTCGAAAAATAGAGTTTAGATTATAATTAACATCTGCTTGAAAACGATGGTTAACAATACTGAATGTCAGTTCAGTTTGTTTGGCCAGTTTTGCCTTTAAACCTTAATCAAGAATTAGCTAAAGTGTAATCAACACACTGCTGTGGGCCAGAACAGCAAGATGCCTTCAAAATTACCTTGGTATACAGCATGTGGGTCAGTTGCTCTCACACGTCCCATCTGGTGGGATTTAATGTATTTTGTGTATGATTGGAGGAGGTGAATTGGCTTAGGGAAAGGCTTAACAATATTTCGCTGTGGGGGAGGGGAGTGTCTGTGTAGGAGACCGAATTCATTTGCATGTTGTTTATAGTGACTCTTAGGGACCACGCATACAAGATATGTTCTTGGAAACACACGTTAGATGGACATTTTTATGCTCATAAATTCAGAATTTGAGCTTTTAGTCCGTGTATGATAGGTTTGAGGTCATTTACATGAGGTCATACCCCTTGTGAAAAAGTACTTTATCATGATTTAGGACACTTAATTGCTTGTTATTCCCAATTAAATTAAAATGTAAAAAATGTATATTAAATTCAATCAGTTTAACTTTAGAGTGTTAAAGCGGTACAATTTTGTAGTTTCACAATGTTTATATATATAGACTACCAGTCAAAAGATTTTATTTATTTTTTTTTTAATTGAGTCTCTTCTGCTTACCAAGCCTGCATTTATTTGATCCAAAATACAGCTAAAGCAGTAACATTGTAAAATAATTTTACTATTTAAAATAACTGTTTACTATTTGAATATATTTTCAAATGTAATTTATTCCTGTGATCAAAGCTACATTTTCAGCATCATTACTCCAGTCTCATTCTAATATGCTGACTTGCTGTTCAAGAAACATTTATTATTATTATTATTATTATTATTATTATTATTATTATTATTATTATTTTTATTATTATTTTTATTATTATTATTATCATCATCAATATTTTAAAAGGTTAAGTACATTTTTTTAGGATTCTTTGATGAATAGAAAGATCCAAAGATCAGCATTTATCTGAAATAAAAAGCTTTTATAACATTATGCACCATTCATACACTTAGAGTCAATATATATATATATATATATATATATATATTTTTTTTTTTTTTTTTTTTGGAAAGAAATTATAGAAATTAATACTTGTATTTAGCAAGGATGGTTTAAATTGATCAAAAGTGATGGATAAAGGCATTTATAATGTTACAAATATTTCTATTTCAGACAAATGCTGCTCTTCTGAACTTCAAAGTAATCTGAAAAAAAAATTCTGCATATAATAACATAATAATAATAATAATAAATGCTTTTTGAGCAGCAAATCAGAATATTAGAATGGTTTCTAAAGGATCATGTGACTGGACATCACTAAAAATTCAGCTTTGAAATCACAGGAATAAAATTAATCATTTTAAAATATATTCAAATAGAAAACAGTTATTTTAAATAGTAAAAATATTTCAAAACTATACTGCTTTACTCTACTTTGAATCAGATAAATGAGCAGAAGAGACTTCTTTAAAAAACATTAAAAATCTTACTGTTCAAAAACTTTTGACTGGTAGTTTATATATAGCGCAATCTTTCAGTTTCTGAGGGGGCAAGCATTTATTTTTAACCTATAATATAAAGTAACTTCCATTGAATCTTGTATGTCCTGTATTTAAATATATTAGTAATATATTAGTATTTACACATCTAAGAGGAAGTTTGTACATTTAAATATTACATTTCTGTGTG
>CM070011.1:8471264-8567983 GCA_036247105.1 Cirrhinus mrigala | reverse complement strand
CATTCATTAAGCCTATTTGTAGTGCACCAGCCACCCAATAATATCAATAAGCTTTGTGCTTTTGGTACTTTTAATATAAAACAAAGTCTCAGCTTTTAAAATCTGTCAGTTTTATAGCGAAATACAAACAATGTGTCTTGCAATAATGTGATTTGCTATAAAACTGACAGATTTTGAAAGCTGAGATTTTGGAATATCTCCCGGCGCTCCCAGTCCAGGCACAAACATTATAACTTTAATTTCGTAATTGCTATGAATTAATTATCATAGTTTAGACTTTATTCTCAAAATATTTCGACTTTATTCTCAAAGTATTACATGTGTAATCTAAATATATATATTTTTTAATTTTTAACTTTAAAACGCTGTCATAGAAAAGAGCTTCCATACTTTTGTTGTATGAAGGTGCAAAGCTTTTTTTCACACCACAATTTTCTTTCTTGGGTTAATTATCCTTTTTAAGGTTACAATTTAGTGGAAGTGCTGACACAGAATTCAAAGGTCAACTTTGATTGCATTGCATCAAACCTTTTCCACAGTCTTGCTTCATACTTTTATTCAATACTATTTAAACATTCCAGACAGCGTACTCCATATTTAACGTTCTGGAACCTAACCTCATTTTTCACATTACAAGTGACATTTGATGACTTGTAGCAATGGTGATTGTCTTGACGTGTGTGCAGCTTTCCTTGTAATCACCATTGACATTCAAGCGAATGACCAACCAACTGCTCTCATGCTCTGAGCCAGACTGTGTCGCTACTTATACATATGTCACTCTACATGTGTGCTTATACACTGGTGTCACACAGTCCTCATGCCATGTAGTTCAACAGCATATAATACTAGCATTCTGTTTCTGATAGAAATTAATAAAGCTTTTAGACATTGAAATGGCACAGTAAAAAGCTCCTTGTTTTGACAGTTAAACATCTTATTTGATGGCTGATACAATGGCTTAATCGAACAGAGTGATCCCGACGTCTTCTTATCCCTGAACTGTTGAAGAGTTGTAATTAATCACTGATTGCAGCTATCAAGAACCAGGCAACCGGGCATTACATTCTCAATGGCAAGGGAGAAGATGCAAGATCTCGGCGCTTCATCGAGATGGGAGTGGAGTGGGAATACCTCATTGAGGACGATGTCGAGACTCTTCACACTGATGGCCCACTACATGACGCAATTGTTGTTCTGGTAAATGCAACTTCCTCTAATCTAATTTTAGGCTTAAAATCGGATACGTATTAATGTGATATGTTTAATTATAAGTCATGCTTGATATATAGGTACCATATTGGTTATTGGCCAATATTTGTGTTTTTATTTATTTATATTTAGTCTCAAGGTAAATATATATCAAGGAAGGCAGTGTCTCTTCAAAAAATTGGATGAGAAAAAAATCATAGTACAAAAATAAAACATGCAAATATTGCAAAATATGACATAAAAAAAGGATTTAGATCACTTGTTTTATAAATCAAAAAATAAAAAGTAAAGTAAATCTGTCCAACAGCGACACCAGCATGTAAAGTTACAGCGGGAGTCCGCATTTCTCTCACCTCCCCAGAGCCCATTGAGTTTTAACAGACCCCCTAAAGTGTGCTGTGAGTTTGGTGGGGGGTATTGAAAATATATGGGGGAAAGTCATGTGGCAATGCCTCCATCGCGATATGATCGGACATGATGGGTTATGATCAGCTGTGATTGGTTCATGCGATAAATCTCTTGTGTTTGTGCGCATTTGCAAATCAGTCTGAATGAACAATATAATGCCGTTAATGAAAGGACTAATTAAAACAAGTAAACAACTCACACACTTATATATCATCATATTTGTTAAGTCAAAATCAAACTTCAAATGGCCTGAAAACATGATTTTTTTTTTTTTTGTAAGCAGTCAGCTTGTTGAAATTAAAGGTACATCTCCATGTCTGTGTTTACCAAGCTCTGAAACAGAATAACCTATTAATTACATAGTTAATGTAAAAATACAATATAGATGTCTATTCTGGTGTAAGTAATGTTTATTTAACCAAAAAAAATGTGACTCGGACATTAATTTATATTTATACATTATGTATATTTTAGATATGCCTATTATCTTTGTGTCTATTGTGTCCTCCTCATGTTCCCTCCTTTCACCTTCTTTATTCATGCTTCTAAGAGGGTGCAACATGATTCAAATTTATTACCGATTTACCCCATTGTCAAAGGCCAGTTGCGTGGCAACATATATATTCCCTCTGATTTCCTTAATTGAGTTCAGAACTCAATGGGATGGAAATTGTTTGGTTGGCCATAGTAACCACTGTGTAATTTAATTTTCTCTAGTTGCATGTCTGCAAAGAATGAATGCCTCTCTTCACATTCACAGATGTTCAAAGACAAAGAGGCGACATGCTTTTCCTTCCCTTTTTGGTATTAAAACTTTCAGTCTTCATTCTTTGGCTGGTAAGAAGGAATTATGGAATAATTATGGATTATGCCAAACAGTCCATCATTTGAATAAGTATGTTAATGAAAATGCGGGGCTCGCTAATCATAACTTGCCAGATAAAAATAGAATGAAGCTAAAAAAACTACAACACTGCAGAGCATGAAGTAGAGTAAGCGCAGTCGTAGATGAGTGTATGTTTGTGTGTGATACATGCAGAGATGCTAACACCTCCCCCACACACGGTATAAGGTGTTGCTCATCGTGCCTCACTGTTTTTTTCCCCCATGTTCATCAGAAAATTCAGACTCAAAGCAGCACACTTCTTTTCCCTCATGGAGATTTCTGACAGAGGTGTAAAGCTGACATTTGCAGCTTTGACTTCTGTAGAAGGTGTTTATGAATCTGATGTTGTGCAGTGTCATGTACTAGCACAGATTGTTGAGGGACATCAGTGAGTTTAGCAGTTGTTACGCAAAAATTGTTGGATGGCGATTACTGCAGTTCACCAGTCAGAATCTAGTAGACCAGAGAGATGCACTAATACCCTGTTCACACTTGTGTCACACAGTGATTTTATTGGGTGCTAGTTAGCATTTATGCTGCTGGAAGCCCTGAAATGATTGGTGGTCATGTGCAACTTCACAACTGATTTTCTTGCTGCAAAAAATCATAGCCAGAGGAATGATTATGAATACATGAATCATTCTGAATGGGCACATTTGGTGCTGGAAATCAATTAAGACTTGTTGACTTTTTATCACTATTGTGATCTAGCATTTAAAATACCAATTTGAACCTTTTTCTGACATACAGTTGAGGTTGAAAGTTTACATACACATTGCAGAATCTGCAAAATGTTAATTATTTGACCAAAAAAGGAGGGATCATACAAAATGTATGTTATTTTTTTTTTATTTAGCACTGACCTGAATAAGATATTTGACATAAAAGACATTCACATATACTCCTCAAGAGAAAATAATAGTTGAATTTATATAAAACAAATAAGCCAGTTTAAAAGTTTACATAAGCGCTTACTTCTTAATAATGTTTTTACCTGAATGATCCACAGCTTTGTTTTTTTTGTTGTTGTTGTTTGTTGTGTTGTTTATTTAGTGATAGTTGTTCATGAGTCCCTTGTTTGTCCTGAACCCTTGTTCTTCAGAAGAATCCTTCAGGTTCCACAAATTCTTTGGTTTTTCAACATTTCTGTGTATTTGAACCCTTTCCAACAATGACTGTTTGATTTGGAGATGCATCTTTTGACACTGAGGATAACTCAGGGACTCATTTACAACTATTACAGAAGGTTTAAACGTTCATTGATGCTCCAGAAGTGAACAAAATGCATTAAAAGCCGGGGGGTGAAAACTTTTGAATTTGAAGATCAGGGTAAATTTACCTTATTTTGTCTTCTAGGAAACATGTAAGTGTCTCCTGTAGCTTCTGAAGGGCAGTACTAAATGAAAAAAATATGATATTTTAGGCAAAATAAGAAAAATGTACACATCTTCATTCCGTTCAAAAGTTTACACCCCTGGCTCTTAATGCATCGGTTTTCCTTCTGGAGCATCAGTGAGCATCTGAACCTTCTGTAATAGTTACATATGAGTCCCTCAGTTGTCCTCTGTGTCAAAGGATGGATCTCAAAATCATACAGTAATTGTTGGAAAGGGTCGTGTGGGAATTTAATTGCTGTCTGAATCCACATCTCTGAGTTTACAAGAAGAAATCTATTCAAAATTCAAAATTCATTTTTTAAATCCTTTTTGACCACTGCCAAACACCGTACCGTAACTGTTGCACTTCGCTGTAATTTGCTTGCATATTTATTACTGTAAAAAATAATTAATTAAAATAGTAAAATGTTGGAATGTATTTACAAGAACAATATTTTATTGTTCCACCACAGTGAGTAAAAAAAAAGAGAGAAAAAAGCATGTAAACATTTTAAACAGGTCATTACAGGTATGCAATACAATTTTAAAATATGTATTATATACAATTATATACATGAAAAATCTAAACCTTGTGTTCTAAGTTGCATGAACTTATTTCTACTAATCCCCACATTTTGTAATGACATCGACATCCATAATTTTGAGAGATAAAATGCAAGACTGAAAACCATTTCAACTATAGCACGTCTGTTTTCCTATTTTTAAACAGGAGATTTAAATAATCAAATAATAAATAGGGTATTATAAAATATGAATTTATTCTTATCATTCCAAGCATATGACATGTTATTTACAGCGGACAATCATGCAACTTATCCTTTTGCTGCATGAGATGAGAATATGTTTTTTTAATAATTACTTGGGTCAAGAAAGAGACGCAGTTTGCGAGTTATTTCCTCATACCCTACCATAAAACACACAGTGAAAAACACGAACATGTGGCTGGATGTGCTTAAATCTGATGTTAATATGCTTTTCTGTCATATATTACACATGCACACTTTAGTTAGCAGACGGAAGACAGATTATTGAATTGAACTGAATGACATTATTGTCATTGTACAAGTACAATGAAATTGAAATGCAATCCTTTGGGTGTGTAATCTAACGAAATAAATAAATCTAATAAATAGTCATTACTATGATCATGATTAGCGAGCCTTGCATTTTTATTAAGATACTTATTCAAATGTAGTCATTGCTTTAAATGTGTCAGTTAAAGCTTCAGCTTTTCATGGTCTCGCTAAACTTATTCTTTAGCCTAGAGATCAAAGCTAAGTGTGAATAAGGTTACTAGGAAAGAAAAAAGAAATTGTACTACATACACTGACAGCTGAAACACAATGCAAGTGACATCCACGACATTGGGTTTTGAATGGGTTTTTCACTCGTGGATTGAATGGAAGCTGCTAGTGAGAGTGCTTGCTATATAGAGATGACTGGAGGTTGTGTGATGAACATTTTTGAGGAGAGACAATAGGAGATATGGCCTTACACTCACTTTGAAGTAAGAGAACGTCTTGGTCTTGGTAACAGAGAGGAAAAATATTGATGCAGTGGGAAGTGATGACAAGACAAAAACAAATGAAGCAGTTCTTAAAAAGAATAAAAACATACTTATTAAGTAACCTATTATAAAGCCTTAGTAGGAAATAGAGTTGTTCGGTCACTGGCACTTTGCATATGAATGACACATTTGTGAAAAGAGGGAGTACATCATTTTATCTGTATGGATTATTCCATTGTTTAGAACCCAATTTACATCGGAGATGATAAGGAAGTGTTTAAGTGCCTTTTCTCCAGTTCGCATAAATTATTTAATGTTAACTTCTGTGTACTGCATATATGGTACATTGAATTCTCAGGCTATGAATATTTATGTTTTGCTGTTGGTAGAAGTGCTGTGAGTTTGTGAGCGTTCTGGAGTTATCTTTATTGATAATTTCTTATATAATATGACCTTCACCTCAGCATTTTCAATGGGGTAATGAGGATTAGATTGAATAGTTGCACTGAATTTCAGTTCCTAACAGATGTTTTACTAAAACCTGATGCGCTCTTGTTACAGTTTCATTTGTTGTGATTTAAAACTAATTTCAAGGATTGTAAAAGGCTTTGTTCACACTGCGAGTCTTAGTGCTCAATTCCAATTTTTGCTCAGATCTGTGAACAGCTAATGTGAATTTAATTTTTAAATGTGGCCAATATCAGATTTACAGTATGAACAGATCATGGTTCAGGGTTGCCAGGTTCCACCCAATTGCTTCTCAAAACTAGTCCAAAACTTCTGGGAGATAAATATCGCGCGAGTGAGGTCGCTTTGACCCATGGTGTTGAAAACACAATTGTTAAAAAACAGTTTTTCAACAGTGAAAAATTTGTCCAATTGCACAGGAAAATTGTGGACTTGGCAACACTTGTGCAGTGTGCTGTCATATGGAAGTAAACACGTTGGACATTAAGTAAATTATTATGCATTATTTATCGTATAATTTGCCGCAGAAGCCAGCGAAATTATGCACAGACAATATGAAAACTAATGACAAGGATGTGACAGAAGTTTTGAAAATATGAGCCCTCGTGTTTTGCTTGTATATAAAGTTCTCACTGTAATACTTACGAGTTCTTATACATTGTTTAGGCTAGATTGTGTATAGGATTCAGATTAATGCTTCTTTCTTTATTTTCCAATATTAGTGCATAGGTTTGCTTAGGTGTAACGTTACAGATTAGATGTATATCAAACAGCCTACATATGGGACACAGTCAGACTTGACATTTACCCAAAACCTCAATGAATTAATATCACGCTATCTGTCATCATTCATGTAACTGAGACAGTACAGCATGGCACAGGTAACAACAAGGACTTGGGTTTGATAGCCAGGGAATGCTTAAAGTGATCAAATGTACTTTATGCATTAAATGCAATGTACATCACTTTGGATGAAAGCCAAATGCTTACAGTAATTGTAACTAATAAGGTAACTTCTTAACCTCCTGAGACCCTGCATCCTCGTATGAGGACATTATATTTTAGTGAATTTCTGTGAGACTGTCTATTCCCTCTCCTTGGTCTTCAGATATGTCTAACATTAATTTAGTGACACTCTGATAATATTTTGTAATTATCATTTAAATCTGACTAATTTTTGAACTGTTATAAAGCAACAACTCAGGAAATTGTTATGGGGTTTCACATAAAAATATGACTTTCTGTTACAAAACAGGGCGTTGATTTCATACATGTCTTCCTAAGAGGATAATGGGACTAAAAGCATGTTATTACGTAATTTGGGAGACACAACAAATGAATATTCCAATATTCCTATGAAATATTATATATTATTGTGAAAATCTTGTCGATTATTACTCCCATTATTTCACTTCTTTTTTCATTACATGTTGCCCCAAAAACACATTACTATGCTAATTAGATTTAGTTTATAGATACGTTGTATATGAGAAAACCTGTTTATGGCCATTTTACACACATTTTGCATAAAGAAAAATGGTATATAAAATCATTCTGTTATAACATAGTTGAGGCTCATCTTTATACAAAGTTTGAAAAAAAAAAAAATAAAAAAAATAAATACATTTCCTGAAAACTAAAAATGTATTGATTTAAAAAAAAAAAAATCAGATGTTTTTGCCTATGCATGTTCATTAATGTATTTTTTTTCCAAGGACATAGCATAACTTATTAATGAAATAACATTCTTTTTTTTTTTCTGCTCTAAGAATTTAATGTGAATATCATACTCTAAGGACAGATGATTTATGCAGAATTTCTCCATTCAATCACAATTCTGTCTAGGAGAAACAGATATTAAATACATTTCTACATTAAATACATTATGAATTGCTTGCTATGAGGAGTGGTCAGAGAAAAGAGGTTTCTTAATCATGCTTAATCAAGCTTAATCACACCATCTTTTGTAGAGGCCTTAAGTCTGTGATGAACTTTAAATGGTGATACATGCTGTGGGCATCAGCTTTTGGAGGTTTAATCTAACAAAAAGAAACAAAAAGTACAATATTTGGGTGGTAGAAATTTTGTATAGCTACACCAAAATATGCAAATGATTTGTCATAAATAAACAAATAAATGTTTTTATGCACTAAACATTTTAGGATTTAGAGATGGGTTATGCTGGGAAGTTATGTAGGTCCATTTCTCTTTACAGTCTTGCTTCAGGCCAATCTTGTAATTTAGCTGTCTCGCATGAACTCATTTCAGGTCATGCCACAACAGTTCAGCTAGATTAAGTTGAAGGCTTTGACTTGTCAAAGCACAACACTTCTTATAATTCCACTTTGCAATTCCATTTGAATATTTCCTTGTTTAGGACCTTTTTGTGTGGTATGACCTACTTTCTATAAAGCATAAGCTCACAGAAAGACACATTGACATTTTCCTGTAAAATGTATTACTACAGTCCATAATTCGTCAGTTCTTTCATGACCACTAGCCATCTGGATTCTCAGGCTGCAAAAACCCCAAACCCTGATATTTCGCCCACCAAATACCATTGTTTGAATGAAGCATTTGGTTCTGTTAAAAAATTATGTGACTTAAATGCTGTGATTTTTCTCTTTGATAATCTCCCTTACCCCGCAAATTGAATTTACGAACACTGACATCAGCCAATTTAGAAAATACATCTGTTTTAAGCCTTGCTTGGAGAGAAATTAACAACCTAGGCAGAGCAAAGACATGTTGATTGTCTTCCACTTGGACATTATCAGTACATTTCTACAGGCCAGTGTTTTTAGTTAGGATGTTGTGACCTTTACACACACGCAAATTTGTTTCTGATCAGTGCGTGATTCATACGAATGCCGTTTCAATTTACAGTTACTATTTCAATTTACAATGGCAAATGGGAATGTAATCGGTACACATAATACACTGTCTGATTGTGTTTAATCACATCCTTTTCATTAGTTACTACTACTTGCCTCAAATTATTAAGGCAAAACGAATGCAGGAAATTTACCATTTTAATGGGTTCACCACCTTTTTCTCACTATCACAAAATGCAAGGTTTAAATGAATAGGTTTAAAATTGCATGTGCTGGCTTCTGAATGCTAATCCCTGACTGCATATTGATTTTGTGTCAGGTTGCATAATAAGAAAATAAGAATTCTTTTTAGAATATGAATATCTAAACCACGCATGGCATTGCAAGTTAAAACAGAAGTAAAATGAATGCAAAATTGGTTGTCCTTGAAACAACTCCACAAGCATGTGAAGTAAAGCTTGTCATGCTTGTTTCGTTTTCAAATATAATTAAACAGATCCTCGTCTGAGTCATCTCACACAGAGGGCAACACATAAATCTGCATACTCTTACATATGCATGAACAAATGCTAAATCCCTGAATACATAACCGAACGCTTGTAAATATCACTTTGCTATTTCTGAAACTTTTGTCCTATTGGTTTTCATCTCCATAGATTTTACCTAAAGACAATGAGACAAGGTCCACGCTAATGTACAAATACATCATCCACGAAGATTCGGTGCCCCTTAACAACAATAACGTCATTCAGGAGGACACGTATGAGTGGGCACTGAAGAGCTGGTCCCAGTGTTCAAGACCTTGCGCTGGAGGTAACAATCACTTTGTATGATCTTTAAGCTCTTCGAGGTTACTCAGATATCTACATTTATCTGTATAGCACTTTTCTCAATGCCATCGTTTCAAAGCAGCTTTTCAGAAAATCATGATGTTAACATTTATATTATCTTAATGTCTTCTTGCCTTATAGCTGCATTTAGCAAATTAGAGCAGTTTACATTATGCAACAATGCAAGCAATCAAGTAGTTGAGTTGAGGTTTGCTATTAAGTATATATTGCCATATTTGAGTATACTGTATGTATGCATTTTGAAATGGGTGTTAGATATGTTAAACTATTATCTAACATTAAATGAACCTAGTAATTTAAAAAGTAGCTAGTTTTAATCATAAAATATCTGATTTAAGACATCCCCCATATCGGAAGTCTTGACCCTCTTGGTCGTATCCAATAATTCTAATCAATGTATATATGTACATTCAGTTCATTATAAATGATTTTTAATCACTAGTTTATTAATTTTTAACTAATAATTGTGCCACCCAAGAAACAACATCAGGGTCTGTTGAGCCTGTTGAGGTGAATAAGGGATTTTATTCTGGCCACCCAGACTGTTGATGACTGGTAACATTATTCTTTCATTTTATTTGATCTTTAGGATTCCAATACACCAAATATGGGTGTCGTAAAAAAGGGGAAAACAAAATGGTGCACAAAGGCTACTGTGATGTCAACAAGAAACCCAAACCTATTAGAAGAATGTGTAACTTACAGGACTGTACGCAACCACAGTAAGTCGATTTTTTTTTTTGTTTTTTGTTTTTTTTGGTGTTTTCAATGTTTGAAGGTTACTTTGGAAATGTAGTAGGTTACAGATTACAGATTACCCTATTTAAAATGTAGTGTAACTATTTGAATTACTTTATTAATGTAACTGATTACTAGGGCTGCCCTCAACTAAAGATTTTTCTGGTCGACTAGTAGTCGTTCTTTTTAAGCATCAGTCGACTATTAGTCGGACGTTTATTAGTAGACTATATAAATCATAATAATGAGCCTTTAATTGCCTACATAACCTAATAGGCACTCAAGCCTATTTATTCTCACCATTAACAAACCATTAACTATGACTTTTGCCTCAATAAAGTCCTAATTTGCTGCTTATTAATAGTTAGTAAGGTAGTTGTTAAGTTTAGGTATTGGGTAGGATTAGGGGTGGTATCCTAAACTTATTGTAGCATTCCACTGTATTGCATATATAGGTATAACATTTGAGTACTGAATAAGCCAAATACAAGTCTTCATGATCTCTCACACACACACCTGTTTACTGTACAAATACAAAATTTTACTGTTTGCATTTCTAGTACAATCCTCTTAACTCAAGTATGCAAACCTTTGCCACATCCACTAGAATATGTATTATATTGGAACGTAAATTTACAAATGAAAATGGCAACATGATCATTTTATAAAGTTTGCGTTTATATGTGCTTCATTTTCGCTGGAGGAAACAGCTGTGGTGTGATGAGGGATAAATGCAGCGAAAACAGTAGATGGAGAAGCGGTTTCCCCCATAAAAGTTTGTAAACTGTATTTATGACAAAGAAGTGCACAGATGCAGATATTATAACAATCTATCGATAAACACACACCTTGTCCTCTGTTTCTCGCTCTGCGCCTCCACAGTCTGCGGATTGAATAATGCGCTGAAAGACGGGGAGGAGCCAATCTAGATCTGCTGCATTTCATATGAAATTTAAGGGGGACTGAGGCGATCACGTACAGATCGTGTGCAGTTTATGGAGCTAATCGCAAAATTTTAGGGGGGCTGAGTCGTCATTTTATATCCCCCCCCCATAAAATGGCCTAGCGTACTAATAGCGTAGTGGCCATGAGTACTAATAAACAGCCAATATGCTAGTAATATGCATGCTAATAAGTAGGGTTGGTCGATATGGCCAAAAAATGGGCACGAAAATTTTTTTTTTCATATCAGTCGATATCGATAATTATCAAGATAAATGTCAAGTTTTTATTTCTTTCATGTTTGAAGGAAGATTTTTGCTCTAATGTGAAAATTGTAAAAACCAAATGGTTAATTGTTGTTTTAAACTATTCTTTATGGTCAGAACATGACAAACACTTCATGTTTTTGAATTCTTTACACTTTTCCAGTCGTTTTTCCTTAAAAAATATCTTAATAGAAAAAAATAATTTCTTAGTTCTGCATGTTCCAATGAATAATATTGTTTCAAATCAACAAACAGGTTTGTGTTGCCTGATAATATTAATAATATTTTTTTTTGCCTCTTAGAAATGCACATTTGATAGTAGCTTGAGTAAGAATGCAGATGTAGATTTATGTTCATTATCAAAATCAGTAATATCTATAAAAATTGTAGCTACCTCATTTTTATATGGTGAAATTTAATTATTCCGACTGTTTTAGTTTTTTTTTTGTCATCCATAGTAGCATACATTTAGATAATGATAATCACAGTTAAAAGCTATAGTTTAATCACAAACAAATACTGTAATTATATTCCAACACTCCTTCAATACATGTCTACAGTAATAATATAATAAAATTCAACACGAATACCCACATTTCTGACACAATACCGCTGTGTTGTGCTACTACAGTAAACTATGGTAAATGATGGCGATTTGTAGATCGAAAAGCCTTCTGACTGTATCGTTGCACACATTGTTTCTCACAGCACTGTTTAGTGACTGAGAATCTAGTGAACTGGCGTTTGAAATTTGATCCGAGCGGCGCACTTCAACTGACTAGCACTCTTTCGTTCCGCCTTCGCCGCATAAACATTATCGAACATTTATCGAACTCTTGTTATCGCTTATTGAGGAAATTTATATCGCATGATAATAATCATTATCAATTTATCGCACAGCCCTGTTAATAAGCAACTAGTTGAGAACTGGTCTGTATACTGAAGTGTTACTTTTGTTTTTCTCTGTGAATTGGTTCATTTGATAGTAAACATTTCACTCTCTATATTTTTTCATGACTGTAAGGCAAGTGTACACGGAGATTTAAAGTTTTGTGCTCAAGTTTGCAGCAGAAAGCGCATAGTTTTGTCAAAGCTAATAGGCGCACAGCCATTAACTATCTGTCAGTCACAGACTGCGTGATTTTGCCACTTCCTGTGGAAATTTTTTTGTCTGTGACTAAGCGACTAATAAAATTTTGGTCGACCAAGCCTCTTTCTTGTCGACTAACAGTTAGTCAGCTATTAGGGGGAAGCCCTACTGATTACATTGGATTACTTTCTGATTACTTTTCTAAATTTAAATTTCTTTTTTTTTTTTTTCTAAATTGTTTATCATTTTTCAAACATTTAAAGCAGGCAGGGTTAACCTTACAGTAGTACTCAATACTGATTACTGTCAGACCTTCAAAATCCTTCGGCACTTGAATTAAGCACAGTCACCACTTTTTACTTTGAGATCATTCTGGGGTTAAATACTGATATAAAAATAATAACAAGATATAGTTTAATAGCTATAATACTGTTTTTAAACTCAAATCTTTGTATAGCTATGACAGGAAACACTCGCATCTGACAATGCCTTGGAAAAAAAAAAACAGTTAATTTAAAAAAAAAATAAGAAAATAAAACCATTATCGAATAAACATGTATCCTATTCTGTGTTCTAAACTCCTGAAACTTTGATATCTCATATTCAGAGCAGTCGATGCAATTTTTAAAAGCAATCAATGAAGTCTGTATGTAATCATTTTCGTAATTGTTAACATTTTCATAAGTAACCGTGGTTTAATTGCACATTTTTCTCAGTAACTGCAATTGATTACAGTTACATTTATTTTGTAATTAAATTACGTAATTTTGTTACATGTAACTAGTTAGGTCTCCAACACTGGCAGTTTTTTGCCTTTATTGTGATAGGATAGTGTAGAGCAGACAGGAAGCGAAGTGAGAGAGAAAAAAGGAACGGGATCGGGAAAGGTCCTTGAGCCAGGATTTGAACTCGAGAACTTCTCACAATAACTGTAGCCTTTCTTCACTGACATGAAAGCTAGAGTGGCTTGTCACAGTACACTACGTAATTTCTTATTTCATCATATTAAACTCAATCTAAACATCACTAAATAATGTAAAAGCACTCATGGTTCCCCAGTCTAGCTCAGAGAGCTCAGAGCTGGGTTTTGATTGCTTTATACCATTGGGAGGCCTAGCTTTATTCATTTCTCTTGTCAGAGGCTATGGAGAAATCTCAGAGTGTGATTGTGCATGTATGTTTCATAGCTGGGAATAGTTTGTCTCAGCCTGAATTTTGGATGACTTTTCTGAAAGAAAACCAGAAATATATTTGTAGCTGCTTTTATTCTGTTTTTATTAAACATGTGTCCATGACCTGCTATTATGATTATCTTAAGGAATGTATATATAAGAATCATTAAGACCCGTCTGTGTCAACCTACACAGCTCACTGAGTGCACATCATATCCACATAATGAACATCTTTTTCATTTAAATGTGCACAGTAGGGTGTAAATGGCATATAGTGTTTATCACAGCATCACAATCCCACTGCCTCGCCTCCTATTAGCTTTGACAATATTTGAGTACACTGTTTTGAAGTGCTCTTAAATAAAAAAACAAACATTAAAGAACATTAAATTAAACATTAAATCTTTAGTACTCTCTCAAGCAGTTATTCTGCATCTATCAGCCAGCCATAAAAATTTTTAGGCTTCTCAGTCTTCACAACAGATCCAGCTGTTTAATAATAATATCACTACATGAAAAATGTTTCTCTGAGACCTAATTGCTTGCATATGCAAATCACATTTTTACTTCTGTTCAGTCTTCCGACTAAATTACACTTGAACTGTAGAGAACTCTTGTACTGTTTGATTTTATACTTGATTTGCCGTCCATCCCAATTGTTTGGTCAATTGTTTCATGTGCGCAAAAGCTTTCCTTGTTTTCTTGTACATCTGGAAAATTCATAGGCATCACTTTACATTAAAAAAAGATTGAGACAGTTGAGGTTTTGCAGATATGATGATTGTGACAAAATGGTGGAAAATACATCACAGAGCAAAGAGTAAACTAGCAACGTGCTGACAGACAAGACAGAGCAGCTTACTTTAGGTGTGAAACAAAGTCTCAGCTTTCTAATTCAAACAATAAACACCATTTTGTGGCTCTTTAATGTGTCTTGTGTCGGCACGTGAACCGATCATCTGTTTTCCGTTAGTTGTAGCACAAAATAAACATGAATGAACATCAGAAAGGCATCTTGATTTGCAGAAAGATATCAGTACACACCATGTTTCAAGTTCAGGTCCTCTGACTTTAATCTACTCTCCTGTCCAGTTTGTTTGTCAGGCAAAATAGCAGATTCGCCATTGTGATTAGTCAGATTGGCTGTCAGTCAAACTCCTGGCTAACGGTCAATTACACTCAGAGTCTTTGTTGCAGTGATTACATTGTAACATCTTCATATTTCATAAACTATCCTATATCCAAGTGTGATTTATAGCATCTACATGAAGCACTTGAGCAGTCAAGGGTATAACAAGCAATTTCAATGAAGCCTCATTGTTACTTTGAACTGACAGAATAGGTGTACTACATAACTTGGAGTGAAATACTTTTGCAAATACATTTTTTTATCAAGATACACTCAGTCTCTTTTGGAGTACAGGTCTGTGTGTTAGTGGCCTTACAGCAGGGGTGTCCAAAGTTTTTTTTAAAGGGGGCCAGATTTGATGACCTGGACATACTGGGGGGTGTATATTAGGTGTGTAACGATACATGTATTCATACCGAACCGTCACAGTACAGCATCTCAGTTCGGTGCATGAGGCCTTACAACAGGCAATTCACCCTCAATCCAGAAGGGGGGCGCCCGCAGTAATGCAACTCTGTTTGATAACCGCCAGCAGAAGAACAGCGAATGCCAGGAGTTGTGCATTTGAAAACAAAGACCACTAGACAGTGACCATGTGCTGATTCTGAACGCGTCTCTCACCGACAAAGGAGTAAAGGTTACTTGACAGGCTTGCACACTCGACTGTCTGCGAAATTGAGCTTTGTGCTCTTGTATCCTACCTCTCTCATTCGGCACAAATCCAAATATTCCATAATATTTCCATATTTGCGATGCATCCAAATGCTAAACTATTATTTATTATGTAAATTATAGACTTTTTACTTCAGTCATGTTCTAACGGTGACACAGTGAGGTGGGCGCGCTGATGTTTGGTTCACTGTGTTTTATTTTGATAAAGTACCAACTGCGCTGTCAAGTTAGTAATGCTGGAAGCCTGGAACTGATATGTTTTGTGTTTGTTTGTGTTTGTGATTACTTCAACTTTCCTCATAACAGCAAAATCAACCTAAACAAAAAACAATGTCGCTTTCTGTCATTTGAGTTTCCTTTCTGTCACAAAACTGAACTGAAACTCAGCAAATATAGGCTACGTTACGTGTCGCACAGTTTTTTTCCCTTGTCTATCAGTTAACTAAATTAAATATATTTCAAGTGTTTATTCCTTGTATGTGTATATGTGCTGCAGATTTTATAGCCTATATATGACATTAATTTGATATAATATTTAGTATTTTCACATGTAGGTGGAAAAAAATGTAATTTGTACTACTGTCTGTTTAAAATAAATGAAAAGAAACCTAGCATAGTAGATTTAATTTTTTTTCTGTTGTGTCAAAATCGTATCGAACCCTGACCCTCGAACCGAGATACGTACCGAACCGTGACATTTGTGTACCATTGCACCCCTATTATATATATATATACTAGGGCTGTCAAACGATTAATTGCGATTAATCGCAAACAAAATGAAAGTTTGAGTTTGCCTGATAAATGTGTGTGTATTGTGATTATTATGTAATTATTATGTATATGTAAATACAAACAAATTAATGTATATATTTAAGACAATTATGTTATTTATGTACTAAATATTTGTATTTATAAATAATATAAATGATATAAAAATTATAATAAATACATATACTTGTAAATATTTCTTATATACATGAATATGTTTGTATTTATATATACATAATAATTACACACAGCACACATATTTATTAGGCAAACTCAAACTTTTATTTTGTTTGCGATTAATCGTGATTAATCATTTGACAGCATTAATATATATATATATATATATATATATATATATATATATATATATATATATATATATAGTATATTGAGTTGACAATAGCAGTGGCTTCAGTTGTGCTGATGTAAAAATCTGTAAATTTAAATATTTGAACAACATTATTTTTAAAGGGTAACATTTTAATAAGTATAATAGCTTTATGGTATTTAGTCTATTAACTCATTTATTTTTTATAAATAGAAATGCACAAAACTGCATAACAAAAATATCTTTGGCCTATATTTCATTACTCCCTTACATTACATTTAATTGGCCTGTACACCACCAGTCAAAAGTTTTTGAACAGTAAGATTTTTAAAGAAGTCTCTTCTGCTCACCAAGCCTGCATTTATTTGATCCAAAGTACAGCAAAAACAATAAAATGTTGAAGCGTTTTAACTATTTAAAATAACTATTTTCTATTTTAATATATTTTAAAATTTTATTTATTCCTGTGATTTCAAAGCTGAATTTTTAGCATCATTACTCCACATGAGTCACATGATGCTTCAGAAATCAATATTCTAATTTGCTGCTCAAAAAAAAACATTTATTTTAAATAGTAAAAATATTTAACAGTATTACTGCTTTTGCTGTATTTGAATCAAATTAATGCAGGGTTGGTGAGCACAAGAGTCCTCTTTAAAAAAAAAAAAAAAAAAAAAAAGAAAAGAAAAAAAATATTACTATTCAAAATATTTGACTGGTAGTGTATATGCCCACGTTAATAATATAAGAAAATTCGGTATGAATATCCTATATTTCTGCCACAAAACCACAGTTACTGTTACTACAGTAAATCCATTTTAAATGTAGGTGATTTGTGTATTGAAAAGAATTCTAACTGCATTGTTGTCACACAATGCTTCTCCTGTTTTCCTTGTCAGTGTTGTTTCTGCCTTTAAACTAGTTTAAATCACCGCGACATCCGTGGTTTGTATCGGAGACCTCTGCTCCAAACTCGAACGCGGAATCTCACAGCGCTCATTAGTGGTCGCGTGATTGAAATCAGTCAGCGAGTAAACCCATTTGTTCTCACGCTGCGCTGTCTTTAGGCAGAGCTAATAAAGGTCCGTGCAGCGCCGGCGCGGTTCACAAGTTGCGCTTTCCCGCTTTTGGTACGTTTAGGAATTCTTGTGCGGTAAAGAAATGGCAGCGCATATGCTATCAAATGGTCAGCGCTTCGTTTTACTGCTACATCTGGTCAAAAATCTAGTGCTGTCACCTTGTGTTGATATTGTGAAACTGCATATTTTGAAAACATATAATTTGAAATTCATCCACTAGCCGCATTTTGGACACTCCTGCCTTACAGCATTTCAAAATCCACTTGTATTAAGAGCAACTGAATAAACATTGTTAACATATGGCTGAGCATTTTAAATCATCTCTTATATTTGTGACCGCAGCATACACTAAATGAAAGTAGATGTTTCAAACGAGTAATCAGTTTCTTTGATAAACTAGCATCAGAGTGAGAGCTCCACAGAACAAGGACACTTTTAATTGGAATGTAATTTGAGCCTCTGACATGTGCTAGTCAATTGTTTTCTCTCCCGCATCACATTGCATAATTCATGCTGCGAGTAAAGCCACATAATTGTAATTACGCCTTAGACTTTCTCATAGATTATCTTTCTAGGGTGGCACAGGAATGAAAACTCTGTGCAGACTGAGGCATGATGATTCATTTATATTTCTTAATACTTTTGAAAATGAATGCAATTAGCATAAATAGGGTCCTTAAAGGTGCACAACAGATTAAAAAAAATAAATAAAAAAGACGAATGTGTTAATGTTGAACAGTAGGAGCTGCTACAGAATTATGTGATTTTCCACAGGCTGATCTGTTGCTGGAGTCTGCTGCTGTTACGCCTTCCTATTTCGATTCTTATATTTCCTCTGTGTGCCCATCAGTCACCAGGGCTCCTCCTCCTTCACATCTGCAGAGGTTGAGATTGCGCCTGCAGTTCTTCCTGCAATTCCTTTTCCCTATTCTCTTTGCATTCGCTTGTCCTAATATCTTCTTTTGTCTTCCTCACACTTGAAGCTGTCTCTGCACGTGGTGGCCATTTTAGTTCCTGCTGTCTCCTTTGCTTCCTTTTAATAAGCTTTTTTGTTGTAAAATCTGTGAAATAATTAAACATGCTAAAATGTGTGAACTAAAACACCCATGTCTTAATGCTAAAATTGTTAATTTATATCTTTGCTAAAATTGTTCAATTATATCTTTGTATCAGTCTACGTTCTTCTCGCGCTCTGCTGCTGAGGTTTTGCTGGCTTGTTTTATCAACAAGCTCGGAATAAAGTCTGCATTCTGCCCCTCAGCTTTTCCATCCGTGAACGAGACGACCAATAATTATTGATACTCATGTTTATTTAAAAGAATTGTTCACTCATAAATGAAAAATCCTACATAGTTTACTCACCCTCACGTTGTTTCAAACCTGTATGGATGGGGATCAGTGGCTCAGGCTCCGTCTTGCTTGACATTTGTGGTCAGCTTACTTTTATTATTTGGAAAAGAGCAATATGGACATCCTATTTTAGAAAACTCATTTTGTGCACCATGACAGAAAAAATGTCATGAGGGTGTCAGATAACATGAAGGTGAGGACATGCTGACAGAATTTTCATTTTTGTCTGAAGAGTCTTCACTTTATCTTATCAATTTCATTTCTGTGTGAGCCACAATACTCAGCATGCATTAGAGTGTTTCAAAAAGCACCCTAAATCCATCTTGAACACTCCAGTATGGTACATTAATCCTGCAAATGAGACACTTCCACGGGTACGTAAATGCCTCGCATCCTGTAAAGGATGACTTGTTGACTTGCTCACACCTGAAAAAAGCTTGTCTGTAACATGTTGACTTCCTGACCGTGTTATTGTATTAAGTACATCATTGCAATCAAGCATGATGCTGGTAACATGATTAAAATCACATGAACAATAAAAGCACTTCAGGATATGCACATTATGATGGCAGGGCATAGCTAGAAGAGCAGCGTTTTGCATTAAGCCATTAAAAATACATTTTTACAATTAATGTAACAAAGGTTTTTAACCTTTCAAGACAGCTACCTTGTCTATGCAGATGTCAGTGTATGTTCAAGAGCACTAGTACACTGTTTAATTATGTCAGTTCACACAGGTCAATGATGCACCATGTGGAAGAGTTATAAAGTCACAAACGAGGCACAAATGACCTACTGTAGTGCTTTCTGTCACACAGAGCTCCTCATTTCCACAAGCGTGCTGTGGAGGGGGTGGCAGATTGATTATAGTCAGTAGTTTTTACATAACTCTTCTCTCCAATGTCCTGTAACCTCTACAGCAGTCATTCACTGATAATGGCATTGATCATTCAAAAAAAAAAAAAAAAGATTTAAAAGCACACTATGTAAGATTTTATCATTAATATATCCAAAAACCACTAGAACAGTGTTACATATTTTGTTGACTTGTGAGCTTACATTATCCCAAATGTTTCCAAGAATGTTTAAGTCCAGAGGAATAAAGAATTTAAGTAGTGTAACGGTCCGTGTCATTGCGTCGCCTCCCAGTGATGTCACTCTTGATTTTCAGTTCAGTTTTGTAGAAAACATGGAAACACCAAAGATGCTTAGAACGCACAGAGAAGCATTATAACAGAACTTTCAACACATTAAAAGGTATATAGTACGATAAAACAGCGCTGCTTTACCCATGAAAGATTTACTTCATTTAAATTTTCACCATTAAAGGTGAAGTGTGTAAGTTTTAGTGGCATCAAGCAGTGAGGTTGCGAATTGCAAAAAACAGCTCAGTCCACCGCTCACCCCTCCCTTTAGAGATGCTACGGTGGTCGGCACAAGTAAAGATGTCGTCGTCTAAGACAGCAGAGAGCAAAGAGATTTCATTACAAAGGTAAATTAAGGAATTATATTTACTTAATTATTCAATAAACCAATGTTATTGCGAATATTATTGGTACTTGTTCATCACTGTGTCAGTGTTTTATTCGCAGAATAACAGTGATGAAACACGCTGTAGAGCAGTTTGTCCATTTAGGGCTATCAGTTCATTATTTAAGGACTTTATACACCTCTGAAAACATAGTTATGTATACGATATTGCATTTCTTTCAATAGATCCTTCTAAATATTACAAATTGCACCTTTAAAAAATCCACATTGTTTTTTATATGTATTTTGGATTATGGGACCATTATTTTGATGATGTGAAATGGTTGCACTCAGAGAGCTACTGGTGCTACCGGTTGCTGTTTTAACTCAGAAAATAAAATACTGATACGATGACAGCAGCTACTGAAAAAGCTTACAGGTGGCGATGGATATAAGCATAGTCTAAACACCCCCGGATATTGAGGAAAATCCATGCTGAGAAACTCTTTCAGTGGCTGCGGCATCATGACAGGCATTGGCATGTTTACATCCTGCCAGGATGGCATCTAGCGTTTCTTGTCTCTGCCATTTGTAAGGTCTTTCAGTAGCTGTGGTCAACTAAAAGCCTCAAAGGCATCAGGGCTAAAGTGGAGAGAAGAAAGACACGGGTCTTTAGGAAGTTTTATTTCTCCGCAGGCATCTTCCCATTCTTTTCTCCGCTTCTTATCGCTAAGAAAGCAGTGAAGACTTGCATCACTTTCTTTGTTGACCTTCGACTGATTTTATTACATTATTTAATACATTATCAGCCTTGACAAGGTAACACGTGTTCCTAATGACTGTATGATTGGTCTTGAGGTTTATGAAGAAGTTCATCATTTAAGTTCATCAGACCAAGTGTTTACATTCTCTGATCACATTCTGGGAGCTAAACAGTCCATCAGATTCATTTTATCTGACAGACTTGACAGCAGCTGGTCTGTCTTGAGACAAGGAATAATGAATGGAAGCTCCTGCTGTTTAAGCAGGAAATGTGTTGCAGTTTTATAGTCCCGAAATAATGGGACAGACCTGTGAATGATAACACTAATCAGACAGATAAGGATAATTGAAAACTGTTAAGAATGATTAACATTTTGAACATTGTCAGAATTGGTCTTGTATGTATTTCTTTTGAATTTCTCAAATTTGTGATTTATAATTTTGGTTTCTAAAGAAAAATAGAGATTAAGCTGATCAGAATGAGTAAATGATGACAGAATTTTCATTTTTGGGTGAACTATTTCTTTGAAGGTGTGCTGTAAATGAACACTGCTGATAAACGTGTTGAGATAATATTCTCATTTAAAACTAAGTAGAGTTTTGAATATAAAAAGAATCTTCGATACATCACAACTCAAACAAATTGAACCACATTTATTTGTCTTCTGACAGATGGATCACAGAGGAGTGGGAACACTGCACTAAAACCTGTGGGAGCTTAGGATACCAAATCCGCACCGTGCGCTGTGTCCAGTTCCTTCATGAGGGCACAAACCGCTCCATCCACAGCAAGTACTGCAGTGGGGAAAAGCCTGAGATCAGGAGGCCATGTAACAGAGCGCCCTGCCCAGCCCAATGGAGAACCGGGGTCTGGTCAGAAGTATGTTTTTCTTGGATCACATGATGTTTTGTTGCTATGAATACAAAAGTATTAGTTGTCAAGGTTTTTGAAAGCAGCATTTTGGGAAAATGAGAAGATTGGGAAAGCCCAGCAGGAAAAAAATGTGACCTGCAAGCACTTTTAAACATAATTGGTCTTAAAATAATTGAGATTACAAAATCTCATTTGAAGAATGCGTTTACCACATCAGAGGAATAATTTTTTTTTTCTTGTTGAGAAACGCCTGGGGAAAAACAAATTAGCACTAATTTCCTTTCACTTTGTACTTTTTACCTTGAAATTAAAGCCATTCTCCTGCACTGATAATGCCCAAGCGAGGTCTGACATTTCAATTGGTTTTATGCCAATACTGATTTTAAAATTCACCCAGAGCGATTGTTTTGTGACAGTGACCTCATTACCCAACTGTGCTAAAAAAGCTAAAATCCTTTGAGTGTTTGGCTTTGAGTGTTTCAAGTCTTTTGATGATTTTAAATATTATACAAAGATATCAAGCTCAATCAGTAGGTGCAATCCTCTAGTGAACAAGCCTTTATGGTATTGATTTTGACCCTAAGCAAATGGATTTAACACCAAGCTCTGTCAATGCACATTCTTATGTCATTGATCAAGCTGACCATAAACTCCTACTGTAAACTGGACCTTAGATGCATAACAATTTGCGTGGTCATACTACTATTCATTGCCATTTCGTTGTATAGTGTGGGCTCCAGCTGAAAATAATACTACTTTCAGCACTATTATGTCATCATGTGACAAAATCTGAAACAAGTCGTTTACTAAAAAAAGCTGTTTTTGGATTAACGAGGAGGTTTTGAGCTCTGAAACTTACATTTACATTATTAGGGGTTCTCTCTAGATCAATAATTATCAAAAAAAATGTTGAATTTTGTCCTAGCTATGAATTTTGGTTAGCTATAACGAGGTCATTTACAAAAGGGGTGTGGCCACATATACACGAAAGCCTATAAAACTTAAACAAAAACTCAAAACTTTACGCAAATTGGTGAAAACATGTGTCAGATGACTCCTAACAAGCATGCAAAGTTTCATGGAGATCTGACCTTAGGTGGCGCTATAACAGTTCAAAAACAGGCTTCAAAAACACAGGATTTCTATGGAAAATGGTCTCAGATTGCTAAAGAAAAATGCTCATATATTCACACAAACACTAGATCTTCATATCATATGACAAATCTCCTCATTCTGAACAGCTTTGACTTTTGGACCATTAATGTCAATTCAACTCTTCTTCAAATATTTAATATTATTTTAAAAACCTACTTTTGTGAACTAGTTCTAGGTGTTTTAACTCAAAATCAATACAAACCAGTGCAGTGCAATGCTCTGGAATCTCTAGTTAAACAATTATCAAAAAAATTTTTGAACATTTGCATTTGGACAGTGATAACAGGGCCACTTAATAAGATGATCATGATCTACTGTACCCAAAAGTCTATAAATCCTAAAAGAAAACAAAACTAAAAGAAAATATTAATCATATATATATTGGTTTGGAGTACACCCTAAAGCCTAGCGCCTCAAAGGCCTTATACGCTCGAACCCCGGTAATTGCTGCTTGCAGCTTATATTTGTACTTGTTATATTACAATAACTGCCTAGATGTCAAAACATCAAGGAAAATTAGATTTTTCAATTCATGACCTTGTAAAACCATGTGTATTCTTCTGTAATATGGTTTCCCTCACATTCTTACTTATCTCTCAGTGCTCAGTGTCCTGTGGGGAAGGTGTGGCGCGACGTCTGGTCACATGTCGTATTGGAGATCAATGCACCGGTGAGAAGCCCGAGTCACACAGGCCCTGCAGGCCAGGACCTTGCCATGGTAAGACGTCATGGACACGCCATTACAAATCCTGAAACACAAAGTAGAGAATTGGTCTGAGCAGAAAGCAGCACAGGGACAAAAATCCGCACTCATCAAGCGATTTTATGGGGCCTTGAACGGCTGAACTGTTCATGTTGTTCATTTAACAAAAGCAAGCCTGTTGAAAGAGAATGGACAATACTGCACAATCCACAAACTCATCTGCATTGATGACATTATTCATGGTGCTCTTAACCGCAGTTAATTTCCCAGAATGCTTGTGTGGTCTGTGAACTTCTCACCTGCACTCTGGAAAAGCCTGTTTACCCCATCTCAGTTGTCTGTTGAGAACTTTCATTTAGACACTCATTACGAGAAAGCTATTAATTAGGTCACATAATGCCCATGAGCTTAAAATGAACATGAGGCTTTGGCAGAGTTTCTTATTCATGAATAACACTCTTTTTCAACATTTCTTTCCAAACCCAGTGTTTTGCCTTTTCAAACCCCCATGAGCTATGAATTGTACATTTATCTTTGTGTTCAATGCAACATGTTTTACTGCGGTGATGTGTAGTGCCTACAGCACAGAAAAATCACACAAACATGAAAGCCCGACATTGTTCAAGAGAACTGTACCGCTGCTCTCGAGAATTTTCCTCCCTTCATTTATGAGTAACACTCAGCTGGTCGGCATTATTTGTTAGAACACATTGTGTTACGAGTCCAGTGATGAGAGTGAGAAATCTGAAATATATCTCAGCAGACGTCACTGTGAATTGCACTTTCTTTATGTCTGCTTGCATGACGCTTTTCCTAATTCCTCTTTAATGGCTTGAGACGCACCTGGATGGCATCCATCTCAGTGGAAGGTTAACAAAAGAGCTACCCTTTACAAATGGCACTCTTGCCACACACTGCTTTTCAGCTCTGTACAGTATAAAGCAGGACACCTTAGAGAGCTGGAGGCGTTTTGCTTCTTGTTGGCTGTGGAAGACGAGCCAGCTGGTGGTTCACCTGATGACAAATAGTCTCTAATCCAAATGTATTGGCTCTTTTTATGACTTATATTAATTGAAAGACCTTTTTTTATGGGCTTTTGCGTTTGTATTGAATAGGACCGTGAGAAAAGAGTGTAACAATAAGATAAAACTGTGGATCATAACTGGTTTCCTGAACTGAATCAAAAAGACCTGACTTAAAAGAATGACTAATTCACAAATCAGAAATCGCTGCCTGTCTAATGAAGTGCGAGGGATATTTAAAGGGTTAGTTCACCCAAAAATGTCATGAATTACTTACCCTCATGTCATTCCAAAATCGTAAGGCTTTCGTTCATCTTCAAAGCACAAATTAAGATATTTTTGATAAAATCCGAAAGCTTTCTGACCCTGCATAGACAGCAACACAACTACCACGTTCAAGGCCTAGAAAGGTGAAGACTGACAAGGAAGAGAAGAAATTGTTGAATAAAGTGGTTATTTTATTTTTTGCACACAAAAAGTATTCTCGTAGCTTCACAACATTACCATTGAACCACTGATGTCACCCGGACTATTTTAATGATGTCCTTACTACCTTTCTGGGCCTTGAACGTGTCAGTTGCGTTGCTCTTTATGCAAGGTCAGAAAGCTCTCGGGTTTCATTCAAAATATCTTAATTTGTGTTTTGAAGATGAACGAAGGTCTCACGGGTTTGGAAAGACATGAGGGTGAGTAATTAATGACAGAATTTTCATTTTTGGGTGAACTCCCCCTGGCAACTTTAATGATTATCAGTTAAAAATTACTTATCTATTACATAAGTGTACTTTTTGTACGTTTGTACCTACTTGTAACAAACAAACAACTTAAGTTGTTAAAGGGATAGTTCACCCAAAAATGAAAATTCTGTCATTAATTACTCACCCTCATGTCGTTCCAAACCCCTAAGACCTTTGCTCATCTTCAAATCACAAATTAAGATATTTTTGATGAAATTCGAGAGCTCTCTGACCCTCCATAGACAGCAAGGGTCCTTCCACATTGCAAGGACATTGTTAAAATAGTCCATGTGACATCAGTGTTGTATCTTCAATTTTATGATGCTACGAGAATACGTTTTGCACACAAAGAAAACAAAAATAACAACTCTATTCAACAATTTCTTCTCTCCCGGGACTGTCCTCCACCATTACACAGAGTACCGTGACGTATGCGGGTAATGTTGTGAGTAATTAATGACACTGGGTGAGTAATTAATGACAGAGCTTTGGGTGAACTAACTCTTTAAGAAGTTACGAATACTGTTTCCAAGCCTCTATTCTGTGCCAATTGAGAATACATTCTTAACAGCTGTGTATGAACCTGTTTATGAGCTGTTTATGTTTTCTAAAAAAAAAAAAACTCACAGTACACACCATAGTCTCTAGGCTCCAGTTCTTGATGCAGTTCTTGGTATTTTGATGATTCAGAAAAGATGACTCACTGTCTTGCCAACTGAGATTTTGGTATGGAGATAAAGGTTAAAATCATTTTTCAGCAGTAATACAGCACACTGTGAGAGTATATTATCATGTATTTTGTTTGCTTTTGGGCTCTGAATGAGCGCCTGGACCCAGAAACTTAGACATTATGTCAGGCTTAACAAAAAGAATGACCAGGCTAATGCTGAAATGCTTTGTTTTATTGTGTCACACTAATTTGGAATGGCATTAGGGCAAGTAAATCATTACAAAATTGGATGAACCATTGTGGTCAAAATTATTAGGTGCAGAGGAAAACTGTTATAACTGTGCATGGGCAGTCTATTTTACTGTATGTGAAGAGACAGTTCCTTCAGGATTTGGTAATACTGATGATATAAAGACATTTGGCCTCATGCATGAAACACAAGCGGAACGATTAAGCCGTTTTGACATAAACTTTTGAATTCATGATATGTTTGTATTTTTAAAATGTTAGTTGTTCCGAAAAATGTACACGCGACCACGTGTAAATGGTGCTTAAAACGTTCCGTGTTCACTGAATTTGATGACACTGAATTTTGAGGGACTGCTATTGCATCATTTGCCCTTGCTTTTTTTGTTTGCTTGTTTGTTTCAGTTGAGTTGATAACTGTGAAATGCAGCACTCGTCACTGTCACTTCGTAAATAAAGAGGGGTGGAACAAATACCGACCAACCATCCTACTTGTACAACAACTACATACACTGTTAGACATTTCAAAGGGTTTTTACAGTAACTTACTGTAATTAGAATTTACAGTAGCAAACCATATTTCATTTACAGTTGCAAACTGTAGCTGTTTTACAGCCATATACTATTAAAAAGGTCAAATTCAACAGTATACTACTGTAATTCATTCATTTTAATATAGATTTCAGTAGATTTTATAACTTTATATATAATTCATTTAAATTTATTTTATTTTATACTCTACATAGGTACTACTGACATTCAATTAAAACAGACACAATAATCACAAAATATCAAATACTTTATTTAAAACAATGCATGTATAACAGTTCAGTCTTAAACTGCTCAATGAAGTTGAAAAAACTGCATCTTCACCAATTTCACTGTCTTAGGATGTTTTGCAGTGGGTTATGTTGTATCCTCACAAAGAATCTATAGGCAACAGAAACAATGGAGAAAAAGACATGCAGCCAAAGAATACACAATCATCTGCAAAACCCAGGTGCTGCTCCAAAACGTGGCCACCACCTTTGCTCACCATCCACTTTGTTAGTGACAGAAATGTCTTTTCTGAAAAACAAGTAGAAGAAATGGCACACTTTTAAAAGGCAAGCCCCACACAGAATACACAAACTTCTCAAAACCATAGTAGTTCTCTTACCATGAACTATCAGTCTCAGTGTGGTTGGCATGCTGCTCTTTCTTGATGCTTCATTGCAGTTGCCTTTAAAACACAAACACAACAAAATGCAGTAAATCTTAAATTCCATTAATAAATATAACAAACGAATTCTAAAACTAGAAAGGCAGCTAACAGTTAGCTATATAACCTGTCTAACCTAGCTAACATATGATTTTTTTTTCTCATTAGGCTACTGGCCAACATTATACTAACACCTGAACAAAATTTCACATTAGTTAACCTAATGTTAATATAATATAAGCGTTGCTTGTTGAAAATTATTTTAATTCAGTAATTTAATAAGCTGACAAAAACCGTTTGAAAGGACAGCGCAGTTTACTATAGTAAAGTTTGTAACCGCCATGTTGACGGGTAAATATTACTAGGTTACACTGGTGTGCAAAAATCTGACAAACACTCAGACAAACGTATATTTATTTTTACCTTACTTGCTGGTCTTAATCTCTCGTAAATTGCATCGACACACAGCGCGGATGTTCTCCGGAACTCTTCCGCTCTCGCGGGTTCATCCCCGGGCAAACGCCGCGACGCTGCCCGCTGCTTCAGCGTCTTCCTCGGACACGAGTGGCGCGGCGCAGCGCGACTCGACAAAAGAAGACAACATAGAACCCATTAAATATACAATCTACAGTGGATGCTTACAGTAAAGTAATGCCCCGGTATATTTCTGACTTACAGATGTACTTGAAGCGCTCGCGCTGTGTCTGACATAAGGACAAACGGATTTTCCAGTCATTACAAGCGATGCAACACATCCAGTGTATTCTGTCCCAAGCTGTTTGTCAATCCAAATATAATAAATGAGGAAAATAAAATGACCTCAATAGAATGCCACCAATGAGACCGTTACAGCAAATACAGTAGTATACAGCAATTTGAAAAAATACAGTAAGTCTCTGTATTTTGGGTCTGACGTCACAGAAAATTCCCATAATGCAATGGTTAATACAGTTATTTTCTGCAAAGGGATTTTGCAGTATTATTCTGGGTGATATACAGTTAACAACTGTAGAAATTGCAGAAATGTCTAACAGTGTACAATGGAGAAGTCATTATTACTGATTACTGCTTTTTATATTTAGTAAAATTCTTAAAAATTAAATACTACTAATACGTTGCCGCCATGGATGTTCCAGATCATTAAGAAGGCCGTCTGACATTTTTTTCAGATGGCTCTTCGGTGGATACACGTTAATAAATATTTATTGTTAGGCATATGGCCTATTAGTCTTTTTTTGCATTTATGGAGCCAAGCCTGAGAAAGTAGACTAGAATATTCCACTGTGTTCGTGGACACACAATTTGCGTAGCTATAATTCATAGGCGAATGGACTACTTGCACAACTACTTCCGCGTTCTTTCTCATGAGGACGCAGATTATTACTACATTTTAGGGCTGGCATTTCTTTAAAAAAACAATTAATCATATTCTCTGCGTTAAAATGAATCATATTCAACCTGCTGGAAGGTTACTATAAATATATTTCCCTTCGGTATGTGCATTCTGAATAATAAATAAATACATTTTCCCACTAATCTGCCGCATTCTCATGGACAGCATTTTTCTTTTACTGATCATAATTCATACCTGATGAATTTGTTGTTATATGGTTTAACTTCAATTGCATTTTTTGCTTTTATTTTTAGTAGAACCATGGCTAATTTGTTTGTGTGCCTTGGCGCTCTTATTCCGAGCCCGTACTGCTTATTCCATTGTTTAAAATGGCTGAATGAATGTGCGGTAACTGCCTTATTTAACGATGTTAAACCTTAAAATAATTTTTAACAGTAACACGCTGACAGTGCGACGATTGAATACTCATATTTTGGCATTAGACTACATACAGTGAAATGATGACAGAATATGACACAGAATAGTGACTAACATATTTAATACAGATAAATAAAGGTTCATTATGATCTTATTCATCAGATTTCACAAACTGCAGCGTTGCGATTAGGTCACTATAGAGCACTGACACCCTGTGGTGAACAATCACGTATGATTACCAGTCACTGCTTTCTCAGATCGGTTTATGTTGCATTAAAACTTCACGTTCCGTTGAGTTTGGAAAATTCTATACGCAATAATTATCAGAATATGTTTTCTCCCGTCTCCGAAAATTTGCGAATTGGAAATCATCCCGCGAAATCTCATTTTAATAGACGTTTGAGTCAACTACATGATTACAGCGCATTGAAAATGTACATAACCGGAAATAACTGAGCCCTACGATTTCAAAACGGAAGTGCGTCACGAGGCTCAGTGCAAATAGTCCATTCATTAACATACACGTTTAACTGTCAGATCGAACGTTTACTAAGTGTTTGTGAATCCGGAGGATTTTATGCACAAATTGCTTAGAATTTACTTATATATTTTTGCATTTCATGAATGAGGCCCATTGAGTATTCAAAAAAGCTGAAATGTGGAGATTTTCTGTGAAAAAAAAAAAATGCTTAAAATGCCACAGAATAAAAGCCTTCTGCTTCTCTGACAGATGAGCCATGCGGAGGAGACAAGTCCATATTCTGTCAGATGGAGGTTCTGGCTCGTTATTGCTCGATACCAGGTTACAACAAGCTCTGCTGTGAATCCTGCAGTAAGCGAAGTGGCACTTTTGCTCCTCTTCTGCACGAAGCTGCTAAGACGGAGGAGGAACTTCGCTTTGGTTCAGCCTCCCAACTTCTGGAGACACTCACAGCCTCTGTAAATGGAACTCTGAAAGTCCCACAGCTATACCAGCAGGGATCCTCGTCACAAGGCCAATTTTCCAAGCAGAGCACCACTCCCCCGGCTCGCAAAGCCAATCCCGAGAACAGCAAGACTCAAAAGCGCCTCAAACTCGGTACGAGGAACCTGGCGGCGATGACGATTCACAGCTCGTGGAACGAGGACTCCGCTAAAGATGCGCCATGGCAGCTGGGAAGTTTCCAGGAGAGCGAGTGGCCGACAGCATCATCTGAGGTGGAGAGATGAAGGACGGTTTGTCTCCCCTTTTTTCCTCTGGACTCTCTCTTATTTGTTTGTTGTAGACAGACCTTTAACATTCATCTTTCCCTTCAGATCATCCTCAAGATATTTAAAAGCAAGAGAGAGTAAAGTGCTGGTTCACTTTCAAATGTTCTCAATTCCCTCACCAGCAGTATTTGTTTTTAAAACACACTTGTCAATCACACACTGTTGTGATGGGAAACGTGCCAAAGAAGTTCTTACGATGATCCTCTCAGCAGCCTGGTCTATGGGGGTTTGGTGCGCGTACATGAAGAGACTCCGGTGAGGAAACGCTTGTAGTTGTATCAAACTTCACTATCTTTTACCAGCTCCAAACATGTTCGACCAATTCATATTTATGAACATTCCTGTAAATACTGTATATGGAAAATGTCAGTATTATTTTTACAAAAATACAAACTGAGGAGTTTTAAAATAAGAGATTCAGGAGCATTATCGGTGCTTTTTATATTAAGAACACTTCAATAATATTTTAGGAAATGTGCTTTGAGTTCAGCACTGAAGAATATATATTCCAAAACGGTGTGAGCCCCAGGGGCAAACATCAGTGAAATTAAAATAGCCGTAAAATATTCACTTTTCATTCCGAAATGATTTCATTCACGAATCAGCCTCTCGGCAAGTCATCGATCAAATGAATTCTCATAGACTGTGAAAATCTTAGATTTGCCTTGTTTTGTCTTATGAATTTACTTTTGCAGTCAAACATTTGCTTAGCCAACAACAAAACTGAGTCAAGCAGCTTCACCATGATGTAGGAGACCCGTCACAAGATAAATAGATTGCTTAAGGCCAGATTTGAAGGAGTAAAGCTGGACTTTCTGGAGATCTTATACTGTGAGACACTGCACAAGATATCTCACTTGTCTGAGGAGGAGGAAAGCTATTTATTTTTATAATCAAGGATTATATCACAACCACAATGCATCTGACTGCAATATCAAGAAAACCAGTTAGTCTGTCAGTGGAGTTCAGCTGTACACACACGTTCACCTGTGTGCCACTGTAAAGCTATTGTATATACCATTGAGAACTTTAGAGTATTTATTCAGATTCAAAGGACAGCGTCATGTCTTCTGTGCAACATTATCTGTTATTTCAGACCAAAAATGCAAACTTCCATTGAGTAGTAAAAGTAGCTCACAAAAGTAAACATAGAAGCAAAAGTAGATGTGTGAATAACCTTGTTGTTTTAACTGCCATTTTAGATACAATAAGACACATGCTCAGTTTTTGAGATGTTAAAAGGGAAAGCTGTTTCACAGCCATTTTAGAATAGATAAAATTGTAGAGAAAGTCCTAAACAAAGCTGTCATTTACAGTGATTCGTGTTGTCCTTCACCCACAAATCCCCCAGTCCTTCACGAAACTGTTTTACAGTTAATTCGTAGCTTTCGGAAAAAAAAAAAAAAAAATAGCGGATTTTGATCCTCTAGAATAGACAATAGTTGTATCTGCATACAGATAGTGTCAGTTGTCTTAACCAACGAAAGCTGAGGTGAACGGTGTGTGCATCACACAAAATCTTTCATTTTCTGCTAATAAACTATTAAACTATTGCTAATATTATGGACAAGCTTTCAGAGACCCAAAAGAATGCGAGATAGTAGAAGTGAAATTGACAATCCCTAAGCCACAGACAGACACCCAACATAAAGGATAAAGCGTGTTTATCCTCACAATTCCAAGTTTATGTAAGTGTTAATTGTTGTTCTGGCTTACAAAGACACTTTCCGTTGCTAACTGCTTGCAGTCATTTCTTTTTGTTTTAATATGTACTTTTGTTAGTTGTAAAGGAAGTGTACACTACTGAGGCTGTTTGTTGTAATGGGGAGCACATAGCAATAAATAAAGTAATAAACACCACACTGTCTCTTGAGAGAATTTTTTAGGTTGAACTCTGTTTTCTCCTTTTCGCTACTAAGCCTTTACAAGACTCTTTACAGTATAAATCCATGTTTGTAATCCTAAGATTAAAATTGTCTTCCACTGTGTTTGTGAAAACAGCAACAGCTTATTGTGTGTTCAATACTTAATAAACCCTACTACATTTTTTATATAAATCCTGACATCAAATGTGATATGCTGAGATGTGTGTTAGTCTGTCTTTTTGTAAATTTGCACCATTGTTCTCCTCACAACACCAAATGCACTCAAATTGCTTTTGAGTGAAATTTCCTTTTGTTCTGTCACAGTGGATGCTCATATAGACTTTTCTATAGAAGTCAATTATTTCCTTTAGGCCAAACATTTATTATAGCATTCAGTCGCTTGAAAGTGCTTCCCTGGTGCTGTATATGGTGCTCATATGAAAGTATAATCTGGGCTGCCAATTCATTTTCCAGCTCACCATACCTCCAGGCTCAAAATTGCTACAGTATATTATGAAAGGCTCTAATTTCCATAAAGACCCATTCAGATTAATGAGCCAAACTTCAGGACATTCATTATTTTCAGAATGGTATTTAAGGATCACTAAGAAAATTACAATTTTATATAAAGGGCATTCTAAATAAAACAAATTTCAGTGTAAGATATTATTACTGAATTCACTTATAAAAGCAACCTTAAAGGGATAGTTCACGCAAAAATAAAAATTCTTTCATCATTTACTCAACTTCATATTGTTCCAAACTCAGAAGACTGTAGTTCCCTTTTGGTCAGTCACGTTTGACGTTATGTCGACTGAAGTTAGGGCACCCCTAATGTCAGTCGACATATCTCCCTTCCCTCCTTTGGGGAACGAGGGTTACATACATAACCGAGACGTTCCCTTTCAGTCAGTCATGTTTGACGTTACGTCAACTGGCGTTAGGGGTCTCACTTGGGAGGGGAACGAGGGTTACATATGTAACCGAGACGTTAATCTTTAAAACACAAATTCAGATATTTGTCATGAAACCTGAGAGGTTTCTGTCCCTCCATTTACACTTCAAGGTAACAAAAAATTGAAAAAGTCATAAAGGGTTTGTAAAAAGAATTCATCTAAACATGTGTTCGTATTACCTTGGAGGGACAGAAACCGCTTAGATTTTACAACGTATAAAAAATATCTTAATTTGTGTTTTGAAGATAAACCAAAGTCTCATGGGTTTGGAGTGACATGAGAGTGAGTAAATGATCACAGACTTTTCATTTTTGGGTGAACTATCCCTTTAATTGTATTATAATTTTAATCATTCTTATGTTTTTACGGTACTAAAATACAATAGCTATTTTTACTGGTCTGCATAAACTGTTGCATGTTTAACAAGCTATTCAGCCTGGGAGACCATTTTTTAGAAGCTGCTCATCCTGGTACAAGCTTCGGGCTTGATTACTGCAATCTCCCCAAATATTTATGCACACTCAGTGGATTAATGTTTCTTGTCTGTCAGGAAGTGTTAATAAACTTTCCCATTGTAATTACAATATCCAAACTCATATGTAGGACCTTCCCAAAAGGACTGGAATTTACTACAGTTTGCCTTCTCACGCCTCACACCCCATAACCCCATTACGGTCCACCACTTTTCTGCCCTTGCACTCAAATGGTAAAAAATTTCCGCTCTCACATAAAAACGAATGGTCTTTGTGTCACTCTGGAAGAACGTCTGCTGCATTCCTTGGATGTAATCAAATGTAAGTGCATTTAATGTATCTCAAAGTACAAGGAAATCCATCCAGAAAAAAATATGCAAATATGGAACGCATGTCATCTGCCCATCTGGCCACTTAAGAAAAAGGACATCAACTCAAAGTTTACCGTAAGGAAAAGACAATAGGGAGGAAAAATCCACTGACAGATGGCATCAAAATTGAACATGTTCCTCTAAGCACTACCTAGGAGCACACTACACTAAAAGCAGCACCTATAGAGTCAAATAGAAAAAAAAAAATAAAATAAAAAAGATGGAGCTAGGAATAGCACAAACGTGCTACAGTCTGTAAGAGCACTCAGATGATTTATCTGCCATTACAATACAAACAGAAAGACACTCAACACTAAAGCTATGATCAAAGGCGGCCTGCCAAAAATGACCCATAATTATATATACTATTATCTGGAATAATGAAACTAGAACTGTCATGAGTTTTTTTCACTACATGATTATCATGGCCAAAAGAATTCACAATAACGATATTATCTCTATACAAATCTTGAAAAAATAAATAATGCTAGTATCATCTTTGTTTATTCTTTTATTTTTTGTGTGTGTGTGTGTGTGTGTGTGTGCCAATAAATCTCACCATTGCATACAAAAGGAACAAATTACACTTAATAGAGACAACAATGCTAACCTTTTGCTTTGAAATAAAAGAACATGTTAGGGTTAGTTCACCCAAAAATGAAAATTCTGTCATTAATTACTCACCCTCATGTCGTGCAGTGTTTCCAGGTTCTACGTCAGAATGCCTGCTCCTGTGTCTGCAGCACCATGAAGACTGACATGGAAGAGAAGAAACTGTTGAACCAAGTAGTAATTTTTGTTTTCCTTGTGCACAAAAAGTATTCTCGTAGTTTTATAAAAATTAAGGTTGTACCACATGAACTATTTTATTGATATCCTTACTACCCTTCTGGGTCTTGATTGTGGTAGTTTCGTTGCTGTCTATTGAAGGTCAGAAAGCTCTCGGATTTCAACAAAAATGTCCTAATTTGTGTTCCGAAGATGAAGGTCTTACAGGTTTGGAACAACATGAGAGTAACTAATGAATTTTCATTTTGAGTGAACTATCTCTTTAATGGTTTGATGATTTCTTAATTGCATTAATAATGCTTTTTTAATATATCATACTTTCAATAGAACATTCGCAATTGTATGCAAAAGCTGTTTTTAAGCATGTTTTGGCATGTGGTGTTTCGAGCACTTCAAAACAGTGACTCATTTTGTGGAGCAACTGATTCAGTTGATTCAAAGCTTCCAAAAGGTTTGTTTGTCACCAGGGTCTGAAACAGTGTTGCCAGATTGGGCGGTTTGCCACCCGGTTGGGCTTCTTTTAAACGCATTGGGCAGGTAGACAAAATCTGGGCTGCTTTAAAAAAAATTAAAAGCCGCTCAATCAGCTGCTTTTTTTCTTCACTTTTATCTTTAGTCATGTTATTTTAATACGTTTTAGCTCAAAGTATCACAGTAAAATAATGTGTAGTGCAGTCATCAACTCATTTTTCCTTAAGGCAACCCTTATTGGTTCAGTTTAACAGAGACCTGTCAATCAATTTACCATCTTTTATGCTGGTAAAATGTGATAACTCGTGAGTGACAGGGTTTTGGCGCTATTAAGGGCAAGGTTTTGAATGTGCAGCTATATATTCATTCATTCATTTTAAGTGATTGCGATGGCAAAGTGGCCTAAGTATAAGTTACACAATAAAGAGCCTAAGAGTGACTCAAATCTCGCAACGTGGATTACACGTGGTGCGAGATGAATAGAAGACATAAATGTAACTGAAATAAGAGAACAGATGAATGATTTAATAAAAATCAAAACGGAATTTGGACTATACGATGCTGTCCTGCTTCAGAACATCTTTTAAACTGTCCAAAGTACTCTGGTGTACTTGGCATTGACAGCTGCTGGACTTGAACAGTTTTGGCTGTGCATGATGTTCTAAAATGTGAACTTCATGAAATACGTGCTGTAGTTCTGTCTGAAGATAAAGCACAAGACAAAGGTAAGCAAAATAAAAGTAAAATACTTATTTTTTATGAACTGACATGGCTTCTTTTTACAAAATGAGGCAGAAATTAAATTAGATAAATTGTATTATATACATATAAAGACTATGTTGATAACACTGCATTATAAATGTACATCATCCTTCTGAAAAAATAACATGAAATGGCTTGAAGAATCATAAACTATACTGTCGCAATGATGTGTTAATTCTCTTCACTGTCATCAGTCAAAACATTTCTGTTTGCATTTTATTCAGCTATAGTGATAACTGGATGCCTAAATGGGATTTTTCTGTAAAATCATTTATTTTATGACTACTTGTGAGAGATTAACACTGTGTATTTTAATTTTATGGCTCATGGTTGTCACAGTATTTTGTGACACCCCTAATTAACATGATAATGATATTTAGTTTTTTAAATATCACAATTATGGTCAATACCAGCATATTGTGACACCCCCAGCTGATACTATTCTGGTCAGTCGGATCCTTATATCATGTAAAGAGATATTTGACCCAAAATCATTAATTAACCTCATGTCGTTCCAAACCAGTAAGACCTTCATTCATCTTCAGAACACAAATTAAGATATTTTTTATGAAATCAGAGAGCTTTCTGACTCTGCATAGACAGCAATGTAACTACCATTTTGAGGCCCAACGAGGTAGTAAGGACATTATTAAAATAGTCAATGTGACATCAGTGGCTCGACATTAATGTTCAACTTTTTGTAGAAAACAAACATAATGACTATTCAACAATGTGTGCGTAGCTGCTGACTGTCACAAATCCGCTACACTGTCTGTCACTCAATCCGGTTTCACCAATTACATTTCCCAGAATCCTTCCAGGCTCACGTTTGTCTCACCAGCCACAGTAACTCGTTCCCAATCACCTGATTACAGATCACGAACACCTGTGCAACCAATCAGCACCACAGTATAAAGACCTACCTGTTTGCTTCACTCACTGGCTGGTATCATAGTTACTCACGTTACAGGTGTATGTATGCTTCTCTGTCAGTGGAATTGCTCCACGAGGATTTCCTGGAGGACTCTGGCTTGAACGGATCTGTGAAGGAAGGAAATGCAGACACTTTAAGAGAAGTAACTGACCTGCTCTTGTGGAGTGTTCTGTCCGCTGACTGTGTACTCACCTGTTTATTCTGGAACGGCTGTGAATTACCTGCTCAAAAGACTTTAATACTTACCTGTGTTTCATCGAATCACTCTGTTGCTGCACCTCTATATAAATAAACTGTTAAGACATTATCTTTGCCTCTGCTCCTCTGTGCCAGCGTGACACTGATGTGGGAACCGGCGTTCTGACGTTGAGCTACAGTAGGATGCACTCCGCCTTGTTTTCAATCAGAGGAATGCACACGCATACGTCGTGGTACTTTAATTTAAAACGCATGGAAGACTGACACAAAATAGAAGAATTGTTGATCATTTTTGGGTCAGCTATCCCTTTAATAATGAGCAATGTCTATATTATTTTCATGGTGTAGCACTTCTCTGTATGAGTCTGAGTGTATACACAAGCACACACCGTATGCCAGTATGAATGAATTTATTTCTTAACCTGTCTACTGCAGTAAGACATTATTAACCTTGCTGCTTGGAAATATAGCTGAGCTCAGATAGAGCAAAATTGGCAAGGTGAGATTTGTCTCACCCAAAATGAAAACCTAACAGCACCATGTTTTATCTTTAGCCCTGTATCCAATATCCTGCTGAGCTCTGAGAACACATACTGATGTTTTATCTGCTGAAGAAGTGTCAAATATGGTTACATGATATCTCGCTAGAAATGTTTTAGCCTATAGCCGTGCCACATACTTTTCATTGATTTTCTATTATTCACCACAACGTCCTGCACAAAAGCTGCTGATTCAAAACAATCACTATCAGTGAAATTGCTGTCTATACATGCCTCTAGTATTGGACTGATTCCTGCAAAGCCCTCGTTTCAGGGAACGACACCAACCATGTGTATTATCTCCGTAATGATGGGTGTTCACAATGTGAACACGATTGCTTAGTAAAAGCTACTAAAGTTGTTTTAAAAGTTTATTATTTGATACTGGGGTCAACACTGAAGCTGATTTAGATACTTGATACTGCTGCAAGGTCCATTACAATACATTTCACTGTCAAATTGATCAAATTGTCATAGTCCTTCTCCTTCTTTTGAGTGAGGCAGGAAATGTGAGTTTAGCTGGGCTATTGCATAGGTTTCTGTCTCATCTAACTATCTTCCGTCTCATATTCTGCAGTGTATGTAGAGAGGATTCTGAGAAAAAGATAAATGCATTTCTGTTCGTAATGATTTCTTGACATTTCTTGAGTTACAAGACTTCTTGTGTTCTCACAACAAGGTTAAATATTCATAAATTCGTTTCAAACGTGCAATGGCTCTGCAGATGTATGCAAATCTCCCACCCATGTTCTCTAAGGGCTGATGTGTATTTTTTGTGCGTCCTAGTTTCTTCACTGACCAAGGCCTGTATTGAACACTGCTGTGCTCTCTGCTGTACCTCATTCAATGGAGGTTCCTCAGCGACAGTGAGAGAATGCTGAGTGGAGTGTCTGCGGTTGAGAGATAAGCCCGGATACTTCAGCAAAGTTTTCCTACCCCACACCTTTGTATTATTGCACAGAATCTGCTTTACTTATTTAAATTAGGGATGTCAAACTCATTTTTAGGTCTCAGGACGGATTGGACTAAATATCACCTTATGGGACGCGAGTGCATGCCAAATACACGCTCCTCTGGAGCTAATAAAATCCAACTTGATGCTGCTATTATTGATATAAAAGCAACAAAGCCTTTGGATTTCTTACACATACAAAACTGGAAATATTAATCAAACAACAAGAAAACTAGATAATTTATGCTTTGAAAATAACATTAACACAAAGTTAGGCCTTAAAGGGCACCTATTATGCCCCTTTTAACAAGATGCAATGCAGTCTCAAGTGTCCCCAGATTGTGCCTGTGAAGTTTCAGCTCACACACCGCACAGATAATTTATTATATTATATTATATTTCGAAAATGCCTATTTTGAGTGGAAGCAGAAACAAGCTGTTTTCTTGCATGTAGTTTTAAATGCAAATGAGCTGCTGCTCCCCATTCCCTTTTTCAGGAAGGGGCTGTGCCTTTACAGCTGGTACCTCAGATGCTCTGATAAAAAACATCTTTTTGGTTTTGATAATCATGTTTATCACGCTAAAATCATGCGATTTAAAGTCAAATCATATATTCATGGATTCTGTGATGGGTTTGTTCTGAGACACCTGTAACCCAGACTTAAATTAGTTAATTAGCAGTCCAAGAAAAAACAATCATTTTACTGTATTTACCTATGTAGTGAATTTCTATATATAATTCTTTATTAATCATTACAAATATGCAAATTATTGCGGTAAAATTAATCCTATTATAGTTGGAATCAGCACTGCAGGTGTAAATGGACTACTTGCACAACTACTTCCGCGTTCTACTTGTTAGGGCTCTGGAGTTTCCGGTTAGCGTTCAGCGCACGTACATACAGACAGTTTCTCATTAGAACGCAGATTATTACTACATTTTAGGGCTGGATTTTCTTTAAAAAATAAATAAACAAAAAAAAAAAAAAATCATATTCTCTGCATTAACATGAATCATCTTCAACCTGCTGAAATGTTACTATAAATATATTTCCCTTCAGTATGTGCATTCTAAAAAATTAATAAATATATATTCCCCTCTAACCTGCCTTTTTGTTTTTATAAGTATTTTCTTTTACTGATTTACATATTTCATACCTGATGAATGTACAGTTTTAAATTAGTTTGACTAATAAACACCCTTACGAAAATTAACCATAGTTTTACTATAGTAAAAGTGCTGTTTTTTTCTTCATTTTTACCATTTGTATACAACACTTCTACTACAAATAGCCTACCATCGTTAAACTATGGACAGTGTAGCAAAACCCGAGTTAATTTGTGGTTATATGGTTCAACTGCAATTTTTGGTTTTATTTGTAGTAAAACCATAGCTAATTTGTTTGTGTGCGTTGGAGCTCTTATTCCGAGTCCATATTGCTTATTCCATCGTTTAAAATGGCTGAATGAATGTGCGGTAACTGCCTTATTTAACAAAGTTAAATTTAAAATCATTTAAATAATTTTTAACAGTAACACGCTGACAGTGCTACTATTGAATATTCATATTTTGGCAATAGGCTACATACAGTGAAATAATGATAGAATAGTGACTAACATATTTAATACAGATAAATAAAGGTTCATCATGATCTTATTTATCACCTCACAAAATCTAGCGTCGCGCTTAGGCCACTATAGAGCACTGACACCCTGTGGTGAACAATTGGTGAACAATCACGTATGATTACCAGCCACGGCTTTCTCAGATCGGTTTATGTTGGATTAAAACTTCACCTTCCATTAAGTTTGGAAAATTCTGTACACAGCAATCAATAGAATATGTCTTCTCCTGTCTCTGAAAATTTCCGAATTTGAAATCATCCTGCAAACTCATTTTATTCGGCGTTTAAGTCAACTAGATGATTACAGCGCATTGAAAATGTACATAACCGGAAATAACTGAGCCCTAAGATTTCAAAACGGAAGTGCGTCACGAGGCTCAGTGCAAATAGTCCATTGTCCAACTGAGCTCAGCAGAGAGGCTGACGCCGCCCACCGGAAGGCGCAGACAAGATCGATAGAGAGAGACAACAAACAGAGAAAATGCCTGTAAACAAAGTTTGAGAATTTCGAGAAGAGAAAGTTATTTAAGAAAAATAACTAAAGAGTCTTTGCACAAATATTAAATGAATTAGATAAGTTATCTGGAGCTAAAATATTGATCAATTTTTGAGTTTGTAAAGAAGCTTACTGTTTGGCCTTGTTCATCCGGAGCGTCGAGCTGAAAGTACAAGTAACTTACAGCGACTCATCGCTGTAGTTTTTGGTGTAAAAATAAGAATATTAATAGCAATAACGTTTAAAGTGACTTTATATTGGAATTATACATACCTCCGCGTCAGCTTTGTGGTTGGCGTATTATTAATTTGTTTTGTAATGCTTTGTTCATAAAATACTATTCATTAAATACTATTAAAATAATGTCAACAAAAATAAACACACATTAACAAGTGTTCATAATTGTATGTATTTGTTATTTGTAGTATTTTAAAACTCTCCCAAGCAGCGTTTTGCACTGATGCCAGTGATTGCTGAGCGCCCTCAGGTGACCGTTAATTTTACATCAGAATGAATACGCTACCAACGAACATTTTTAAATATCCACCAAATTGTCATCATTTTTGTAAATTAACAAAGATGCCACCTCAATAAGTTAATAAAATAGTAAGAGTTAATGCCTACATAATATATTTTAATATAAATAATGCATGAATAAACCTTAAAGCAGAAACAATAAGGATGTAAATGGATAGCTCATTCCCGCTCTCTCTTCCAGCTCCTTGGTTCTCCGCATTGGATTGTGGGAAATAATTGATTTGGAAGGCTGCATCCTCTGGAGGTCGCATTTGAAGGCTGCACACGTCATCGGGAAGGTCTCATTTTAAAAAAGTAACCGTCAAATTCCAACGGAAAAAAGAAATTATAGTATTTTATTATGGTTACTTTTCTTAAATGAGACATCCTTAATGACGTGTGCAGCCTTCAAATGCGATCTCCAGAGGATGCAGCCTGTCAAATGAGAAGCAGCTATGGTGCTTCAGTTGTACACTCGAAATCAGAATGCACTGTGGGTAAAAAGTGGTGAATGAATTTAGGGTATGAAGTCGTTCACTCAGAATTGGACAGCACTACAAAATGGCTGACACTCGATATAGTGCATAGGGAGCAGTATCGGACACAGCTTGAGTCTGAACCTATTCAATTCATCGTCCGGTATTTTTTTTTTCTCTGAAGTACTTTTCTGAACTTGATTCGATTCATTGAATGGACTGAGGTAAATAACCTTTATTGTTTGCTGTTGTGTGACAGTTCACATCTTTTCTGACAAGTAGGGTTATCTGGTTTATATAATTTTTGCACATTTCGAGAGAACTTGTGAGTTGTTAATCTACTTTGTTTATTGATTTTGGTTGAAGTCTTTATTTTAATTAGTTTTTTTTTTTAAAAAAAAATTAAACTACAGTAAAGCAGAAAAAAGAGTCTTAAAATCGAAGCTAACTTTATTAGTCTACAGTAAATAGGCATTTTTAAATTAGAGAACTAATAGTTACAAACCTAAAATTTCACAAGGACTTGAGGGGAATTATCAACTAAAGTGTTTTTTCTATTGAAGAGTTATTTCATTTGTTATTTGTATGTCATTTTCCACTTTCAAACAGAACTTAAGGTTGATTATAGTTTTTTTTTTGTAAGAGTTCTGTTGATATTTCATGTGGTTCATCTTTCCAATGCTCATTTATTGTTCACTGTTCATTACCTCAACTCTTTGGCCATTCACAATTCATTAAAAACAGTGAATAGAAAAAAACTAAAAATTCAATATCTTTGTGTTCTTTGCCTCCAACGGACAACGCATCTTCTGATTGGCCCATTAACCTGGCTCAGTGTGTTTTTTAGGTACTGTGTGTAGCATTGAGTAAAGCATCCAGTTACCAAAAAAAGGTAAAACATTCTTGCCAAGCAGGTTACAAACTGCTTAAGATTTATAGGGATTTTAAAAAAAAGAGCAGGGGATTTTTATCATTATAGGGTGATCGTGTACACTCACTGCCAACACACATTTGTGTTCAAACAACATGTAAAAGAGAAGTTTGCATTTTAAGCTTTTAAATACAGACCTACTTCATTAAATTCTGAAAGGACTGAATCAGTACAGCAGTAATATATAATCTAATAGTCACTTAGACTTGGAAACAAATGTAAAATTCACTTACTCATTTCCCTTGCCTGTCCACGTCGTCAGTATTGCTGTTAGTAACTTGCACCGTTTTCATTTTAATCTCTTTTTAATCTTGAATTCCCAACAGCTTCTTTTTGTTACAGTAGTTTGATATATGGAATTCAAGTGCCATAGACAGAGAAGTAAACTAAAAAAAAAATGGTAGGACACAAGACGACATGATATGAACTTCCCATAATGATGATAATCTGGTCCAATTATACTACTGTAATTTATGCACTCGAAAGTTAAGAGGGTAATTGAGAACCCCTCTAAGTAACATTTCTCTCCTGCGGTCCCTTGATTCAGGGAGTAATGTGTTATAGAAGTACCAGGGGAGTAGAAGTGAATCACACAAAACGAGGCAGTCACTAGATCCTGAATCTTTATTCTCCTTATATTATTATTCAGTTTAAAACTCGTTTCCTGCAGTATTTACTCAATTTATTTTGCTCTTTTGAGCGCAATAAAAACATCCTTTTAGATCTGAAGGGCTGTCCATTAAACATCCTCAGACAGACACTCCATGACAAATTCAGAAGGCTCTGCTCTGTTGCATCCTGTCCCATTCACCACATCAGACTCCTGCTGTCTGTGTCTCAAGTGTCTTATGCTTCAACACCCACAGTCTGCTGAATTAATGAAAAGCAATAAAACAAAGCCATCAGACAAGGACTGCTGCTGTTCATCCCGGCATTCCTCAGATTTTAGTGCTGTAATTTCCCATTATTGGATGGGAGAGAGCGGTCATTATCAAGGCTCAGCAGCAGACGGAAAGTAAGGGGAAAAACAAAAACAAATCAAAGGCAAGAATCAAACGTCGCCCTCTAATTTTGCAGGGGATTTTGAGTGCATTTCACGACACTGAAAATTGAAATGAAATACTAAAACATACTATACAAAAGCCTCCTCAACTGTATGCGTAGAGTGCTTTTGTGCGTGCACGATTTCTCTTTAGGAAAGATCTTATTGATGCTCCAAAGGCCCAGAGTATCAAACAGACCATCCTCTGGTGGTAAAGAGACTATGCAGTGGTACCTTTTAGGGTGTTGTAAGTTTCTGGAAGAAAACGAGATGAAAGGCTCTGTTGCCGCCAGATTGCGCTCCTCTATTTACCTTTGAACCAAAAAAGATCCTCTGAGTTCAAAACATCATAATTATTGATGATTGTGTATAATCAACTATTTCTGGTTGCTTTTCCCAGTGGACTTACTTACAGCTTCCTCTTCTGCAATAGAAGTAATATGAAACTCAATATACATATGAATGAAATCCCCAAACCAAAATGCACTGTTTTAAACAACTTTATTAAGTATAATTATATTTTGGTATTACTATACACAAAAACAGCAATTTTTGAGAGCACTGACGAATGATGGATTAACATGGCGGTCTCTTGGAAACTTTTACATATACTTAATGTAACTTTTTTGTTCAAAAATTACACCTATAAGAAGTGTTTATATTCTGACAATTTTAGACTAAACGGGACGCCCACCACAGCCGAGTAGCCCAGTACCTGCGTGACTCGTACATAAGAATAAAGAAGTAGCTCCAGCTATGTTCTTGCACAAGATAAACTTGGTGTACCTTTAAACGAAACTGTAATACAAAGTCGTGACAGATGTTTTCATTATTTACCAGGCTCTCATGCCACATATGTAAACTACTTTAGATGATAAATATACATACTGCATTTTTTTTTGTCTCTTTTCTACTACAGCACTTCCCCACCATACACACTGACTCATTTATTTACCAATTTAAAACATGACTCACCACAGAAAAACAACAACAGCCTTTCTCTGTGTCTAGTACTGAATTTGATCTGAAGATGGGGTATAATGAAACAATTTCACCATCAGGCTGAATGGTTCTCATTGGGAAAACGCGTTGATCCTGGCCAGTTGGCGCTGTTGTGGGTTTTTTTCCCCCCATTGTGGTTCTGTGAAATCAGGATTACAATGTACATAAAGTTTGGTGATGCAAGAGTGGGCAACATCGTGATGCTGTTGGTTAACAATGGAAGATGATCACATCATATAGAAACAGGCAAGTTCCCAGACAAAAGCTGCAAAAAAACATGCATTGCCATATGAATAGTACATCATATTATATGCATTTTTTACATTTGTGAGGGCAATTTTTATAATCACCTTATTATTATAAAAACCAAATGTTGTCTTTAATGTAAAGCACTTAAATTTACCAAGTTACTTTTGTCAATATTTTAAACTCTTGTCAGTAACAATAGCCTGTTTAAAATTGTGTCTAAATTATACATGTAAAAAAACAGGAGCAATTAGGGATGCAATATTATGTCAAAATCATTATTGTAGGTTATTGCTCTTTAATGATTATTAATATCAATATAGAAAACAAACGAAAATGTTTTTGTTTTGTTTTGGGCTCTCTGGCTGCATAGACAAACATGTCGGTTCATGACGTTAGCCAAGTCTAGCACAAGTTATGCAAAAACTCCTGTTATCATCACTAAAGCTATGAAATTAATTAACATTGTATCTACACTGTGTTGTTTATGATGAGGGAATTCACAAACGTGCACACTCATCCGGCGTTTTGACTAATCTAAGCCCCTCTGATTGGCCAATGCATTGCTAAGTTCAACAAAAACACGTTTGATTGGTTGTAAGGCTCAACACTGCACAAAACAGAATGTAAAAGTAATCTGATGCAATGTGACCCAATCTAAATGTAATTCTGTGAACTGACACATTTTCACATTTCATTTTAATCATGATAGCTGTAGTACGTTGTTTAATAGTGCAGGGGCATTTTTTTGCTCCTTTGTCTTGAATTTATTTTATATTACATTAAGTTTTTTTTTACATTAAGTTTATAAAATGATACCTTAATTTTAGCTTTTCGTCAGAAGATTTCAAAGATTTCAAGATTTCGAAAGACAGCATTTTGTGTTTTTTTTTCTTCTGTTTTTGCCCTAATTGACAAATTTGTTAAAGTGTTGTGTTTTTGGAAGTTGGAAGTGGGACATTTCAACTCAGATGTTCCCTCTTCTGACCTTCTCTGGAAGCGGCATTAGGTATATACTACAGAGCTTACAGTACTTAATAGGGCCCTGTTTACACCCTGTTTACACTCTGTCCATTTTCATCAATCACAATTTGACATTGCCAAATACAGGTTTAAATGGAATTTAAAACATTTTGAGCATGTCTATTTTTGACCACTACTAGAGATACAGAATAGCCAGAAAAGCCTACTCTCCACCTACTAATGAAATAAACTTTGTTGAACGTGTTTTAAGACAGTTCATTAAAACAATCAAGTCAAACACATCGATTATTGCAGAAATCATAGCTGCTTTCTTGAGCCTTTTCATTTGCTTCCTTTCCTGATCCCTCATATTCCACATGATGTAGAGTGTGACAAAATAAGATGAGAGTGTCTCGAAAAAACCTCTGAAAGGAGATTTGAAATACATTTTATTACCAGGTGGAAACGGTCCGTGTCTTAGCTGACCACTTGTGATCGGATCACTGAAAACACATCTTTAAGGAGAAGTCCACTTCCAGAACAACAACTTACAAATAATTTACTCACCCCCTTGTCATCCACAATGTTCATGTCTTTCTTTCTTCAGTCGTAAAGAAATTATGTTTTTTGAGAAAAACATTTCAGGATTTTTCTCCATATAATGGACTGCTATGGTGCCCCGAGTTTGAACTTCCAAAATGCAGACCCTGAGCCTGTAGGTTGATTTTGAAATGATTTTTGAAGCTGAGGGAGAAAATACAGTCAGAGAACTGTCTTAACCTAGAATACACAGAGTTCAGGGAGAGTAAGACAATATGAGTGTTTGAAATTAAAAAGTAATTAAATTATATTTTTTAAATGAAAATAACAGATCGTTTCGCTAGATAAGACTCTTCTTCCTCGGCTGGGATCATTTACAGCCGCATTTGGGATCGTTTGAAGCCGCATTTAAACTGCATTTTGGAAGTTCAAACTCAGTGCACCATATCAGTCCATTATATGGAGAAAAATCCTGAAATGTTTCCCTCAAAAAACACAATGTCTCTACAACTGACAAGGGGATGAGTTTTTTTATTATTTTTTTTTTACATCTTTCTTGACTCAATATTTGATTGGAGTGTCCCTTTTTAAAGTTATTTTTAAAATATTGTGAGGAGTCGGCTGCCTCCCCCCTAACTATCAGCTTCACCCCGTCGGTAATCGCCGCCCTTCACCAGGCTCCCGACGGGAGTGGGCGTGTGGGAGGAGGAGGGGCGCTGAAACATCCAGGTTTGGCGGCGTGTGATGAGGCACACCTGATGTGAATGAAGCCTCATCACCGCCGCTGTTAAAATGCCGAGCACGCCTCTCCTCAGGAGACCGGTCTCTTCCCCGTGCATGCACGCTGGTGTCCTCGTGGGTCCAGGAAGGGGTGAAGAGGGAACCAGCGCCGCCGTAGGACGAGCTGCCGGACCCCGCGGGTCCGGATGAGGATCGCACCCGTGACGGCTCACGGGCCAGGTTGCCGGGCCGTTTCATCCCCCAGAAGTGCCGCAGAGGTGGAGGAGGACGATGCCGCTAGAGAAGCCGCCGCCCCTCGCACCCCGGACCTGAGCGGGGAGCGCGTGCGGCCGCCGGACTCCGCCCCTTACCTGGACACTTCCCTTCGAAACACTACTCCTCCTACACGTAACCCCGTCACGTCGAGGACACCAGATCCCCCTGTTTATTTTGGACACTTTCTTTTATTGTTTAATAAAAGCCTCTCTGAGGCCTGACGTCACGCCCACTGTGTCTGTCGTTAGCTCCGCACCGTGACAATATGTACAAAGCTGTTTGCATTATATGTAATATAAGACATTCTGTTGCATTATACGATGTTTACATTTAACATTTATTTTTACAATTTTTTAAAAAATGTAAGTTTAATGTAAATAAATATATATGGCTCAGTATAGTAAGCTAGTATTTTGTTCCAAATATAGCCTAGAAAGTTTGTACTTTGTATATGTTTACTGTGTATGACAGAATGTGATAGTAAATAATACAATGATAGTAAAACCTGAAATCACCTGTGAAGACCAGCCAACAGCCCCCATGAGGAAATAGTTTAATAAACATACTAAATAATGTCTTAATGAACATCTAAAATGCAGACAGGTTTATGTGAGGGTTGGGTTTACAGTGAAAGGCTTTAGGGACCAATATTAACATAAAAAAACAAAGTCCTTATGTTGGTGGTGCTCTAATTGGCACATTAATATAGGCATGCTACAAGTGGAAATGTGTCCTCATTTAGTAAAGCCCTTGATGTTGCAGTTTTGTTTTTTGTTTATATATATAATATATATATCACATCCATATATCTGTTGCTCACTAAATAAATGCTGCACATAGACATTTACATATACAGAGACCTAGTAAGCAGTTTTGTTAAACTATCATGTCTTATTTTGGCTTTATATCTCAAGATATAAAATAATGAAACGTCTAATCAAATGCGTATAAAACTGACTTTCTGCATTAATTGGCCATCAAATGCCATGTGATCTTCAAAGTCACAATTATAAACAAATGCAATGTGTTTAGGTTTTCTCATTGCTGTTGTTGTGATAAGCTTCATGAGTTGTTTATGAGTCCCTTGTTTGTTCTGACAGCTGATGAACTCGTACTATTACAAAGAGTGAAAATATTCACTGATGTTCAAGAAGAAAATTCCTTTAGAGCTAGTGGGTGTAAGTGTTTTGAACAGGATGATCAGGGTAAATTATACCTATTTTGATCATCTTGGAAACATGTTAGTATCTTTTGTAGCTTCTAAAGGGTAATACTAAATTAAAACATATGATATCATCACTCCCCGCTCTCAGTGAGTTATCTTTCTTGAGCAGTGAATGTGTTCACCCTTTGTAATAGTTGTGTATAAGTCTATCAGTTGTAACTTTTATGAATCTCAAAGCATAAGCAGAATATGCTGGAAAACCAAAGAATATGCAGGACCTGGAATAATTTAATGGAAAGTGTTTAATAAAGACATGAAATATAGCTGTGCTTAAGCTAATGACATTTTATGACCAATTAATGCAGAAAACAACCAATTCCAACATATTCCCTTACTTTTCCTTGCAATTGTAACTGTTTTGTAAAACGTCAAAACAAAATAAACGATGCATGATATTACAGTACCCCTTATTTACTTGTTTACTTTTTGTTTTACCCATGAATGAAGCATCTAGTTCATGCAGCCTTTTTAGTTTATCATACATACATTTTAAGAGTGTTTAGGTGAGAATGTACTTGTTTAGAATTGCAATATCCAGTTTGTTAATAATGATATTGTCTATTTAAAAATTTGCTTCAATTTTTTCAAAGATCTGAGCTCCAGGGCATCAGAGAGCAGCCTTACCTTGGCCAAATCTTCTAGAATTTGCAGCTGGCTCTAATGTCTCTATAATGGTTAAACATGAGCTATAATTTGTTTTGGGTAAATCTAACGGGGAGTCTTTGGTCTCATTAAGTGATGTTTTATTAACAAATTTTGGGAGAAGCACGCACCAATAATTAACTCGGCCAATTCATCATCAGCAATCACATCGTCCATCCCGCCGGCCCGGGAGGACACCCATAAATAATCTAAGCAGCTTTACCTTCCTCATCTCTAGTCGTCAGCATTTGGTTTTATCCAAGCGCTAAATCATGTCTGAGATTGATTCCTCCTTGGAGACGAACTCCCCCTATTCCCCGGATTCTCCACCGTCTTCCGCCGCCGCCAAGAGCGGTGGTGCCCCACAGAAGATCTCAATCGAACCCGCGGCCGCATCGCGAGGCCGCCGGCCTTCTCATGCCACCGCCGCTTGCCCTTCCAGTAGTGTCGGCGCCATTGTCCCGTGACGATTAAACAAAGCGGAACTTCTCGCTCTCTACAACTCCCTCCAGCCAAGAGCACCACCTCCAATGGGTCAAAGCGAGCCGGGTCCGCCCCGCTCCGTATTCACGGCCCGAGCAAACTCCAAATCCCTCGGGATCAGGCCTCCGGCTGCCAAGCCACAGCAGAAAGCCCTCAGCAAGCCTGGGCTGTGCTCCGGACTCCGAAGCCGCCAGCACTCCGCCCCCTCCTCGCTCAGCTAAGCATCAACACACAGCTCCTCCCAGCGGCACACCATGCCTCATATCCTTAAGCCACCAAAACAGCGTGAGCAAACCTCCGCTAGTGACACAGTCTCTTTCTCTATCTGCTTCCAGAGCCGTTCTAGGTGCGAGCAAGTCTTTGCAAGCGGGTCCAGCAGCTACCTCTTCTTTCTTCTCCTCTCACGCTCGCACTCCTTTCTCCCTGTCCTCTGCCACGTCCCCACCCACCCCTCCAAATGCCCTTGCCCTGGAACCTCCTCCAGTAGCCAACAACATCAGGACCCAAATTCTGTCAGGTGCGGATATAGACCTCTTATCCCTCCTTTCACCAATTTCTCCACCATCCGCAGTCCGCCAAGTAGACTGCGGCGACTTTGCCATCACCTTAAAAAATCCAGCCCACAACCACTCACGCATTTTGTCACTTGCCGAATTCACAATTGCTTTTACATGTTTCACCAAAGTTATCTGCTCAGTTTACCCTCACAGGAGACGCGAGCTCGGTGACTATCTCACCATAATCATATGGAGGCTCACATTTCTACATCTACCACAAAGTATTCTCCACCAAATACGCCATCAGGCTGGCGCAATCGAATCAATGCGCCTACTGGGGAGCTCTCTACACTGAACTCCACAGCAGGGTGTTCACAGTCTGCCGAAACACTTCATGTGCAGTCTGTTGCTTCAGCACCCACTCCACCACAGCTGGTCCATTTATCATCCCGTCAATCTCGCCCCCGACTCCACCCCAGCCGCACTCCTTTCAGCAGCCCAAAAAGTTTTCTCGCATCTCGGGATTCCCCTCGCCCTAGACAAAACCAAGGTCCCTGTACCTCCATCGAATTCCTGGGCATCAAACTAGATTCCCAGAAATTCCAAGCCTCCCTACCTAAAGAAAAAATTGACAGAACGATCCTGGTCACGTCCACCCTAATCGATAGCCCTAGCTGCTCCAAGCGCCAGCTCCTATCCATTCTTGGCCACCTAAATTTCGCAATGTGCATCATCCCGCAAGGCCGGCCTTTTGTCACACTCGAAGATCGGATATCACTAAATGACTCATGTCGCAACGAGCTCTGTTTGTGGATCTCCTTTCTTAGTCAATGGAACAGTCTCTCCTTTTACAATAACTTGATTTCCTCCCCCATTGACATCCAATTATTTACAGACACCGCCCCCCTCCATCAGCTTTGGCGGATTCTACCAAGGCCGCTGGTTTGCATCCACATGGCCCCCCCCCCAGCTACTAGATCTAACACAGCAGTAAACATCCTCAGCCCTTTTCAAGCTATACCCTCTAGTGGTTGCAGCTCTCCTGTGGGGTAAAGAGTGGTCCACCACCAGCATCCACTGCGACCCCCATTCCCATTCACCCGCACTCATGCCCTTGCTGAGACGCCAAAAAGCAAATAGCTGACTCTCTCTCTCGTTTTGCCTTTCAGACTGCTGGCACCAGAGGCGGAACCACTCCCAACCCCAGTACCTCACTATTCACAGCTGATATTCCCATAGACCATCCACTGTCAGCTCTACGTGAAGCTTCCCTCAGTTCCATTTTACAAGCTGTCTCCCCCAGAATCCTCCAATCCTATCTGACAGCATGGAAAAGCTTCAAAGAATTCCACTCCATCCACAAACTGCTGTTCCCCGGGTTCTCACTGCTTGTCATCACTTCGTTCATCTCCCACCTAAATGACAACAAAAAACTCCAAATTAGCACCATTAAAGGTTATCTAAGCAGCGTCCAATTTTTTCATAAGCTCATTTACGGCTCACCCACACCCCAGATATCCAATTCTCAGACCTCCCTATTGATCAAAGGCATCCAAAAAACCAATCCCACTCACCCAGACCCTGTGGCCATAACTCTAAAAATTCTGACCAAATCCACCCTCCGCAGAGGTTACCATTCCCTCGAAACTGCCTGCACCCTCAATGCAATGTTCTTTCTTGCCTTTTTCGGTTTTCTCAGATGCTCGGAACTTGCCATCTCATCCAACTTCAATCCATCCATCCACCCCACCATTTCAGATCTTCAGCTACTGGACCACGAAACCATCTCCTTTTTCATAAAGCAAAGTAAGATGGACCAGTCCATGAAAGGCCACTTTATTTACATTTTCAATCTCCATTCACCCATTCTTCAAACCCTCATACCATACCAAACCCTCCTAGCCTTTCTCCAGCTGAGGAAATCTCAGACCCAACTCCCGTCCGACCCTCTCTTCACAGATGATCTCAACTGCCTCGTGACCCGTTTCTGGTTCCAAAAACAGCTCAAGTCCATTCTGCTCCTATCCGGTACCCCAACCAAAAACTTTTCTTCCCACTCATTTAGAATAGGCACAGCAACTACAGCAACACAAAAAGGCCTCTCCACCCTGCCGTAGCAACGGTTGCTTTTGCAGGAGCCTTTCCTCCATTTCCCCACTGCCGCAGCAGTGCCTGCCCTGCAGGAGCTTTTTCTCCATTTCCCCACTGCCGCAGTAGTGTCTGCTCCCGCAGGAGCCTTCTCTGTATTCCACACAGCCGCAGTAGTGTCGTTTCCTCAGGAACCTTTTTCTCTACTTCCTCACTGCTGCAACAGTGTCCGCTCCCGGAAGAGCCTTTTCTTTACCCCCCCCCCCCCATGCCGCAGCAGTGTCCACTCCCGCAGGAACCTTTTTCTCTACTTCCTCACTGCCGCAGCAGTGTCCACTCCCACAGGAACCTTTTTCTCTACTTCCTCACTGCCGCAGCAGTGTCCACTCCCGCAGGAACCCTTTTTCTCTACTTCCTCACTGCCGCAGCAGTGTCCACTCCCGCAGGAACCTTTTTCTCTACTTCCTCACTGCCGCAGCAGTGTCCACTCCCACAGGAACCTTTTTCTCTACTTCCTCACTGCCGCAGCAGTGTCCACTCCCGCAGGAACCCTTTTTCTCTACTTCCTCACTGCCGCAGCAGTGTCCGCTCCCGGAGGAGCCTTTTCTCTATCCCCTCACTGCCGCAGCAGTGTCCACTCCCACAGGAACCTTTTTCTCTACTTCCTCACTGCCGCAGCAGTGTCCGCTCCTGCAGGAACCTTTTCTCTACCTCCTCATTGCCGCAGCATTGATCGCGTCTTCAATCCTTCCTCCCGACACCACCTCAACAATTCTTCTTCAAGCGATGTCCAGCACCCCTCTATCCACAAGCTTGGTAACTTTTTGGGGGGGTGGGGGTGGGGGGGGTTTAACAACGCCCTGCTTTGGCTGCTGTCCCGCGCTCATTGCAGTTTGGGGGGTGTAAGCGCGGGGTCCGGGCTAAGGGGCCGAGCTCGGACCTCTCTCCCCGGACAGGGGGAGTACCCCGAGCTTGGGAGGAATTACCGAGCTTGGAGCCCTCTCCCCGGACAGCACGCCAAATATGCATACTTTTATTACTCATTATTGTCTGTAGGGCGAACTCGTGAAGTGATGCTTTATTAACAAATTTTGGGAGAAGCACGCACAGATAATTAACTTGGCCAATTCATCATCAGCAATCACATTGTCCATGCTGCCGGCCCGGGAGGACACCCATAAATAATCTAAGCAGCCTTACCTTCCTCATCTCTAGTCGTCAGAATCCCTCCTCCACCCCGACTCCTCGCCATTAACCCTTCGGGGGTGTAAGCGCGGGGTCCAGGCTAAGGGGCCTAGCTCAGATCCCTCTCCCCGGATGGGAGGAGTACCCCGGGCTCGGGAGGAATTACCGAGCTCGGAGCCCTCTCCCTGGACAGCACGCCAAATACGCATACTTTTATTACTCATTACTGTCTGCAGGGCGAACTCGTGAATTTATTATTTGTTCCTGAGCAAATAGTTTTGGCTGAGGGAAAAATCTCATCACGCTATAAATAATTAAAAAATATTATTCAATAAATAATATTTTATATAAATAATTGTAGTATTTAATAATAGTATTAGTATTGGGAAACTGTGTGTGTTTGTGATATTAGTTACATTATTCATTAGATGGAGACGAGACAATCAGCAGTAAAGACTTTAATATTAAAAGAGACTGAAACACGGTTGTAAACAAGGAAGTTATTTTTACTTTCTACTTTGCAGCCAACAAATGCACCAAGCAGCGCTGTCATCAGAAATCACCCTTAACAGAAGAAAGGATAGTACAACAAAGATATTGCTTTCCTCGGTGGACATTCAAACTAATGTTTTATTGTGAATATGAGATTGATCCGAAGAATGAATGCTGTATCAGACGCAGGTAATCACACTCGCTCTGTCCATCTCTCTCATAATACTCTACTCTGCATAATACAGTGAGCTTTTAATGCAGTAATACAATAAGCTATTAATGAAGCAACTCAACGCTCCTTCGTTACTAGTTCTAAAGTGACGTTTTCAAATTAGTGACAGAAGCTTGGGCTCAGCTATTAAACTGTCAAACTGAGATTTAAATCTGTGGTGGTAGGAAGTAGTTCATACAAAAGACGGTTTTTAAAGACACTTCGTTGTTGTTGCTTATGTATTTACACACTTGTGATGTCGAACTGTTGTATAAATGCAATTTCACACTCATAACCTTGCAATTTGGCAATATGGCATATCGCACGGCTATGAGTGTGATAATGCTCATCTAAACCATGATATTCCTGTAGTGTACAGACAATTTGGAGGCAGTTTACCATGCTTGTTTGTTTTAATATCTTGGCAGCATTTTCCCCTAGCTATAGTGAAAATTTGGTAAACTGTAGTTTTTCCCTCTAGAGTTTTACAAGAAACACTTAAAATAAAACATAGGTAAACTTAAACACTGACAGGCAGGCCGGAAAAGATTTGAAAGATTTGTCTCAGATGTCAGTAGGAGTACACTTCCTGTCAGAGAGAATAGACAGAACTGTCATAAATGCCACATGCAACTGAAATGCCTGGCATCCTCTCTCTTTCACTCTCTGTCGCTGTCTGTCATTTCCCCCCTCTCTCTCTTTCTCCATCTTTGATCTGTGATTGCTCTTTCCCTGCATGTGTGAAATTGTGAGGCTGTGCCTGTCAAAAAGAAAAAAATGCTTGTCCTAGATGTGTTTACGGTGGACAAAGAAATGCAAGTCTAAAAGAACGAGAAAGAAAAGTGAAAAGAAGCAAAAAACTCTCTTGCAACTCTTAATTGCATGCCAAGTGCTTATGCAGCAGCTGCTGCCACCAAGATGTCACATCCTGTTTCTGTTCTGCTCACTTCTGCTGCTGTCACAGCTGATTTCTACACTCTTTAATATGGCATTTTGACACTCAGCTCAGGAGAATGTGTGAATGCCTTAACATGGATTAGGTAGTGTTTTACTGCAGTATTGGAAGTCAACAGAGAGAAGCAATGTGCTTTCTTTTAGTGAGGGATGTCAGTGGTTTTATTTGGCTGGCAAGATTCATCTTTATGATTTTGATCACCTTTTTGGCTTCCCTGACTTAAAATCATGGCAGTATATAAAATCAACCAATTCCAGTGCATTTACATTTTCTTGGCACTGTATAAATACATGAAGAGTTCAGATGCAAAACCAGCTAAAAGCCATCTTGGTCAAAAATGAGATAATGATACTGAGTGAATGCTCTTGACACATATTATACGTTCCATCAAATACTTTTTCTTCAAACTCGCTAAAATAGCAGCCTCAGCCCAATCAGAAGTACCAGTACTTACATAGAAACCTATACATCTGAGCCTGATAAAAATGTATTTTTTAAAGAAAGACGTCAGATGGATTAGCTGGTTTTGCATCTGAACTCTTCATATATATATATATATATATATATATATATATATACACTACCGTTCAAAAGTTTGGGGTCAGTACATTTTTATTGTTTCTTTTTTTTTTTTTTTTTTTTTTTAAGAAATTAATACTTTTATTCACCAAGGATGTATTAAGTTAATAATTAAAAGTTTATTAAAAGTTAATAATAAATAATTTACATTGTTATAAAATATTTATATTTTGAATAAATACTGTACTTTTTAAACTTGTTATTCATGAAAGAATCCTGAAAAAAAAATTACAGGTTCCAAAAAATATTTGGCAGCACAACTGTTGATATTATCCAACACTTATCATTCTAATAATAAATCTGCATATTAGAATGATTTCTGAAGGATCATGTGACACTTAAGACTGGAGTAACAGCTGATAAAAAAAATTTAGTTTTTCATCACAATAAAGTATGTTAAAATAAAAAACATTATTTTATATTGTAAAAACATTTTGCAATATTACTGTTTTTTTTTTCTATATTTTTAATCAAATAAATGCAGCCTTGATGAGCATAAGAGACTACTTTAAAGACTATTACAATTTATATTTTATTAATTACATATATTTTATTACATTATTACATATATATATATATATATTATTACATATATATATATATATTTTTTTTCTTTTACATCCGTTTTATGCCCTCTCTCAGTTTTGTAACTGTAACTTTAAGACTTCTACATAAATGCCCTGTTTTTATTAGCTAACTTCCTTGCGTGTGAAATGAGCAACAACACTGTCAGATCTAATATAGTCAGTTCTGCTCAATCTTATAACAAAAGACTCTTTGCAAAGCCTCCATTAAATTGGATTTACAAAAATGTGAAGCACAATCTGTTAAGATCAGACTGACATGATTAAGGACCTCTTTTCCTCCTTCCTGTGAGCCTGAAACAGCAACACTTTCGTCTGACTTGCCTATTCTTTTCACTAGTTAAATAGCAGCTGGCTGTATAATCACTAGCTAAATAACAGCCTTTTACTATAACCATGAGTTTCATCTGCTCAGCTGTAAATATTAATGATGGTGTCATTCATACCCTGAAAATGTTTATGAATAAGGATTTTTCAGAATGAATGACTGGATGGGCCAAGTTGGTGACCGATCTTCATATAAAGTAAGAAAATACACTGGGGAGAATATTTTGAGTTCGCAAAACAAGATTATGTTTACATAGTAAATCAAACTGTTTTATTCCAATAAATAAATGTTTCATGTCAAGAATCTTTTGACATTGCAATATTCCATATCTGACAATCCAATGATTGTCCATTGTTTCACATGCATTGTGTACCTGTGCTATGGCAAGCAGAGTCCCTTCTCTAGTCTACAAAGGTCTTTCCTCTTTTCATTTGTTTTAGAGACTGACTTGTTATCGTAATGCAGTAACAGGTTTGTTGGCCTGTTGTTTTACTGGTGAGCTGAATCCAAATTGTCTATTGTCTAGTACTATCATTCAGTCTGTTTACTTCAAGTGGTTTATTTTAATAGACAGACAATGCCACATACCATTTTGTTGCTTATGTTTATTTATTCTGACTCATTACTTTCAGCAGGGGTTTTCAAACCTGTCCTGAAGGACCATTTTGTATGTCTTCCTTATCAGACCCACCCAATTTAGGTCTTGCAGTCTCTACCAGCAAGCTGATGAATGGAATCAGTTTTGTTAGATGAGGGACACATACAAAATGTGCAGTGCTAGAAGTCCTCCAAGACAAGTTTAAAAACCCCTGACTTACAGTACTCCTTTTTCTAGCTTGCAATTGGCAATGTGGACTTTTGTCTTCATTTGTCCTCCACAGTGCTTAAATTTTATGAAGTTCCAATTGTAGGTTCGGGAGGAGATTCAGTCCTTTCAATCATCATTATGAGCTTTTATAAGCAGTACTCATTGCACTGTTCCAGCATCAATTCTTCTGGCATCCTCCCCATCTCCTCCTTAATTTCTGTTATTCTCCCTCTATGTACTACCACAATGGGGAGTTGAACTCAGAGCTCAAGCTGAGCCTTGGATTTAAGCCTCCATTCAGGACAACAAGCCAAGTTCATTTACCATTAACCATCAGGACTGGGTGGGTAGACGAACTTGTGAACTGTATTTTGTCTACTCTCAGGAAAAACAAAATAAAACATGATGTTTTATGGAGAGCCTTGTCGTCTATCACAAAACCACCTGCACTTTAAGTGCCCCATCATTCTGAGAGGGTTAATATTGTAGTCAAAAACAGGTTATTCAGACTTATTCATCCCCCAAAAGGTCAATTGTGAGTTTAGAAATGGCAGGCTGCTGTGGAATTTTAATTTAATTATAGTCCCTGTGTGTTTTTCCACTGTGCCACCCAAGAACCCTGCTTACAATATCAAAGAGTCAGTCCTTCGCTTCACCTATCTAATGTAGTCCTTGAGGACAAGGAAATGTTGTTACCACTGTTTCTAAAGGGTGCAAGGATATGGTATAATACCTTATTTTATAAAAGAATGATGTGAATTGCTGTGAGTACATATATGCTACAATCCAAAATAGACTTAGACAACAGCATGTCTTTCAAAAGAAAATATATGTTGGCGTATTGAACTGAATAATTCTCAAGTCTTAAAAAAAAATCTCATTCACTAACTGTATATCCAAATATTTTTGAGCATAAAATCTACATTATTATTATTATTATTATTATTATTATCATTATTATTATTGTAATTCATTAGCTACTATATGTATTGTAGGCTAAATGTATATAATGTTGTTGTTGTAGTTTTTGTTAAATAACAATTTACAACAGTATTATTAATTTGAGGAATACTAGCCTACCAAACATAAAAATGTCATGAAAAAAATGCAGCTTTTACAGGCATATGCACAGGTGGTCTTAAACATGATTATGCATAGTCTCTTACACAATACTTTTGCTGCCTTCACGTGCTATCAGAAGTTTTCTGTTTCTCACTTATGAAGCCATGATTACAAGCTTGTCGCATTCAAGAGCTTTGTTGTTGGAAATAATAAAATGTAGTATTCCGCTGGATGATAACCATAAACATTAACTATGTAAGACAGTCAGCTTGCTGACAATTCTGGAATTTCTGTCAAATGCATACTTATTTCACTGTTTATAAAACATACAACATGCTTCAAATGATTGTTCATATACTTTAATTGTGCAACGCCAGTGCCCTACATCATCCTCCCAGAGCTGCTTCCGCATACAACCAGTTGACGCAAGCTAGATTAAAGTGATTCTTTTAAGTATGGATATTTTTCTCACAAAAATGCTTTGATTTGCTACGGGAGGCCTTTATTCACCCCCTGGAGCCATGTGAGGCACTTTTTTATTATGGATGGATCCACTTTATTGGACTTGTTTTGGACTGATGAAGAGAAACATCCGCCTATGCAAAGAAAAGATTGTAATTCTAAAGATTGGAAGTGCCAGGATAATTTTTAATATAACTCCAGTTGGATTCATCTGAAAGAAGGAAGTCATATACACCTAGGATGCCTGGAGGGTGAGTAAATAATGAGCTATTTTTCATTTTTGTGTGAACTGTCCCTTTAATGATCTCGCTGCTCACGAGTACTCACGAGTTCTGGTACATTGTGTGCAAATTACTAGCTGCGGGTGTGCGCTTGCTAATTTGAATTATGCAGATTTATCAACATTATAAATGAAGGTAAGAACAACGCATGGAGCTTATATGCACAACTGCGTGAGAACTTTTATGTAGGTAAAAACATGAGAAGTTAATAATTCATACGAGATTTCAAAAGCGTGATGCGTGTGTGTTGGAATGAGGCCCAGTGCTAGTGTGTGAATGCCAGCATGTTTGTTTGTTTGTTTAAATTGAAAAAAATTTACCAAAACTCTCTCTTACTGAGTCCCAGCAAAAAACATTATTTAAATCAACTCCAGTTTCGTTTGGCCTTAGCTGTGACCTTGCTTAAATGTGTGGCTGTGAAAAACACCTTCACTTGCATATTTCTACAGAAGAGGAAGGGATACTAGTTATAGTGCACAAATAACAATGGCAAAGACATTTTTCCTGCAAAAAAAGAATAAAGTTCAAATAATTCAGTTTCTTTAGAAGGATGCGAGAAAAGGGACAGAGGGTTGACCTGAGTACAGACTAAACTTTTGCTTCGTCCGGGTCTTTTTCTCATTAATAAAATGTCATGGAAAACAGAGCTTTCTATTTGACAAGCAATTTTGTTCATCTTTCAAAGCCCCTGTCAGTTTCTAAGATTGGGAGTGAAGAAATGGCATTGGCTGGCCTCAGAGCGATAATTGCAGTGAGCACAGGGGGTAGACAGACGTTATTTTCCTCCCGAAACAACAGCACAGCGACGTAAAAAATACCCACCATTCAGTGAGCCTAGCTTGAATTCTTTTTAAGACAGTCAGGACTGCAACTCCCCTCTGGGCAATTTAGCATTAGAGCGTGCTGGTTCAGATCTCTCAATGCAAAGATGAGAACTGGTGACATTGATCTGACACTAACTTTTGCTGTGGGTTCCCTGTGATTAAGACCCCAGTTCCAAAGCAGAGCATCAGATAAGGTAGTAATTACTCTAGATGAGCTTTCATCAACAGTTTCAATTATAAAATGACATAATGTCCTGGAGCATCTTGCCAATATTATATAGTCGTCGATAAAGATTATTGAAAACTTACCAGCCCAAATTATTCTTTTTAAAATGTATACTATGTGAAATTAGCATTAATTAAAGTCTGAAATGAAAAAGACACATTTTGATGTTGAACATTGACAAAGATGAACTGCATGAGTTGACTGCCTTAACATCAGCACAAACTGTGTTGATGCTGTAGGGGGACGACTTGCTGAGTGTTGGAGCGAAATGAAACGTCTTTTAACACCAGCTGCAGCTATCACAGATAACTCTAGTACAACTGAGCAACTGATTCACACTCAGTTGTGCTTACCAAGCAACTCACAAGTAGACAAATGCTTCATTCACCACCGATGGAGATACAGTACAACAGTGTACCAAAAGGAACCAATGATAAATACTTAGGGAACAATGCAATTTCAGCATTGCACCTTGACTTGTTTTGTTTATGCAGGCCAGTTGTTTTTGCTGATGCTCTCTTTTTAAGGTAGAAAAATCACAAAACTAAATAAATAAAAAGTAATACTGCTTTACAGGAGCAATATGAAAAGAAAAATCCTGCCGTTTACTCACTCTCACCAAACCCATATGACGTCTGTTCCATCTAATGGATGAAATGATGGTGATTCTAACTGTCAAGCTCCAGCAACGCAGATAAATATAGTCTATATAATTTGTGTGCTAACCCAAGTCACATGACTCGCAGTGAGACCTGGTGTGCCAAACATCCATGTAGCACAGACCTGACGTTTTTCAATCTGTTTCAAGATATGAATGTTTAGATCACCACTCAAAAGAAAAAAAATGCACATGCAGTCTGAAACGCTTAACATGTCCTAAAGTACTAAGAACAACTTCAGTATACACGTTAGTGATTATATATACTATGTACAGGTAAGAAGATGAGCCTAGAAGATGGTTTTCTATCCACCTTTTTCTTCAATGCTAAAGTAAGTCAATGGATGAGACTTTCGGTTCATTAGCCGCTATAGGAAAATAGCGAGAAGAATAACAACATCAACAACAATGTTAAAACTGTTTGCAATACAAACCAGTGTGCTCATAATTAAGATAATACAGTAAAATAATATGGTAACCGATTTGCAATCTCGAGCAGCACAACGAGCTGTTTTGTACAGCTAAAAATAACTGGATGTGGACGAGACCGTAAGCCAGACCAATAAAATGTACAAATGGCCATGTCCACTCTTATGGGAAGGTAGATAGGAAAATGTGAATGTTGCATTCATATCCTGGGTTCATTTGCTTGCCTATACAAAACGTGTTTTATCTGTAAGGTGTATACTAAATTTGGTCTGCCAAAATCACCAGTTGTGTCCCAACTGATGCACTTTGCGCTATGCACTTATACAGTATATGCACTATGTACTGAACTGTGTATGAATTATATAAGGTTACTTTGTCATTCATAATTGGAGTCTGATAGCACCTCCACAATGTAATTAGAGCTGTGACAGTTAAATGCATTACGTGTTCAACATTCCAGACTTCATTTTTCAGTTAATTGTCTGCATCATCTGAGTATTTAAAGTGCTAAAGTGCACTTTTTTTTTTTTGAATTTTCTATGAGAACATACTTGCACTACTTAGAGGCCATTCACACATCTCGTCTTTTGCACACTCAAGTTCATTGTTTTAAATGTAGGTGCGCGGCAGCCGCACTCATAACGCTCGGTTTTTCCAGGCGCTTCCGCGCCGCCTCGAAATATAAACATCTCAACTTTTCAGAATGCCGCAAGCGCACCGCGTGTCATGTGACAAGAACCAACCAATTAGCTTCATCCTTTCCCATAACAACACTGAAAGCTCAGCCAAGATGGAGAAACAGCTAATCATAGCTGTACAGGGATAGACATATTTAAATAAATTTAGTAGCAGAGCTACATCAAGCAATTTTTAGTGCTGGAAATCTATTTGTCCCTTGCTGAAACTTCCGCGTCTTCATTGAGAGCCCAGGTCATGGTTGCTTAGCATTGGCAGACGCCATGGAAGCGCAAGCTACAGAGCTCTTTGGAAAGAAGGAGAAAGCGGCGCGCCTAGCGTTTTTCACACGTTTTTAGGCGCGATATGTGAACGGTCCCTTGCTGCAAAACGGCATAGAATAGCGCATGCAAATTGGGATGCAGCTACTGTCTTACTGTATTAGCCCACATTAAGCATTATCTTTATAGTGGTTTTATGATGGGAAAACATTGAAGGTGCAAGTTTGCATGCTGTGTTTATATTCTTCTGTCATCAAAACAATACATTTGAATGTGTGAAAGTGAGAACTATATAAAACCCCTAGGCCCCCTTACAATACATCCATGGCCCACCCATACACATAGCTTGAAAGGATAGTTCACCCAAAAATGAAAATTCTGTCATTAATTACTCACCTTCATGTCTTTACAAACCCGTAATACCTTTGTTCATCTTCAGAACACAAATCAAGATATTATTGATGAAATCGGAGAGCTTTCTGACCCTGCATAGACAGCAATGCAACGCAACTACCACGTTCAAGGCCTAGAAATGTAAGGACATAATAGTCCACATGACATCAGTGATTCCTCTGTCATTCCGTGGTGCACGGAAGAGAAGAAATTGTTGAATAAAGTCATTATTTTTGTTTTCTTTGTGCACAAGAAGCATTCTCATAGCTTCCTAAAATTACAGTTGAGCCACTGATTATTTTACCATTTTATCAATGTCCTTATTACCTTTCTGGGCCTTGATCGTGTCAGTTGCATATTATCTGCATATTACGTTTATGAGATTTTCATCACACATAAACATATTCAGCAGCGCCCATGGCCCCACTGAGGGGGCTCACTTACACTTCGAAAATCTGTAACAAAGCCAGTGTAATTCTGAAATGACAAAAGAAAATAAATGTGTAAACATAGTGAAATATACAGCAATATAACTGTAATGAAATGTACAGAATGATACCTTGATTGATACACAGACGCCCTTTAACTGCTGCTGTAACACAAAAACACTATTTTAACTCATGCCAATTTAGTTTTTCAAACTGTGTGGCCAACAAGCAAAATGTTGTACTTACTTCAGGAAAAGTTAGATTTTTGTGGTCAGGTAAGGTCACTCAAGACCCCACAAGTAAGGTCTAAGTAGCAGTTTCTGTTTCTTTATTGATGGCCTCCTAATTAGAACAGAAGTCCTCTGTGTGCTCTGAATTACAGAGGAAGTTCTTTTGACTTACTGGTTTTCTGAGTCTAAAATGTTTCAGACACCAATGCCAAATCCACCATATGGATTGGTTTATTATTTGAAAGACAACTAGATGAGAATGATGCAAAAATGAGCTTAAATTTCTTTACTGCAAAGTATATAAATGTGAATATAAACCACTTATTTGTGATCAAATATAGGTAAATTAGCACATAATTAAAATGGGGGAAGTATGAGAACATGTTGTGTTGATCTGTTGTCTAACAACTTTAATCTTGTAGCAATTAACCAGAGTTAATATGCCTGACATGCTGAAAATCAGTTGAGCATTTCCTTTCCTCACATGGCTTAATCATTATGTATTTTGTAAAATAAAAATGCATTAAGCTTTCATTAAAGCTTAACAGTGATATGAGAGATTACACTAGAGTGCATGCTGAAATGTTTGTCTTGTAAGCTGAAAATGCTCTTCATGCTGACAGTATTAAAAACAAAAATATTAGTTCATAGTGAATCAAACGCACTACAGTATGTTAGATTACATCAAGAAGGCAATTTTAAGTAAGGGTTAGAAATAGATCCTAAAGGGTAACAGCTTTCTTTTTCAACACTTTTTTTCACTATAATGTGTCTAGTTGAATACATCGGGCTCTGTTTAATTTGTGAGGCAGCACTGCATCACAGACAGGGATGAATGACCGAAAACAGATTCCACAAAAAAGGTTTAATCAACTGCCACAGCTGAAATTTAAAGCTCAGGTCTCATTTATCATGGCCCACATTAAACCTTGCACCTTGATATCTTTCTTTTTCTGGTATTTTACAGTTTTTTTTATTACCTGTTTTGACTGCAAATAGAAGTCATGCATTTTGTCAAGCAAAAACGAGCTGACCGGTCCACAGTATGTGGATGGTAAATGGCACCCGTTCAGCCTCAGTGTTTTTGTGAAGAAATTCCCATTTCACTATTAGATTGATCGATGTGGCCTGATACTCTTGATTGCAGCACAGAGTGAGTCTCAAAATCTAACCAGTTTTAAAGATTTACAGGCATATAGTGAGATAAAAAAAAGAAGTTTATTTTGTCCCTCATGTATTTTATTCTGTGCTCATATCACAAGGGACATCTAAGATGCAAAATAGATCTTTGTAGGGCTTTCTGATGCAAAATAGTTTGCTTTTTGTCTTGTAAATCTAACACTCTTGTGGATGCCCAAAGCAAGAGAGGGCTGATTTGCCAAAGGCTTCTTATTCTCTTGCTTGAAAACCATTGCGCATGAGGGTTTATAGTTCGCTATAAATTCACCCTGTGGTCATGCCTGGATGGTATTTGTTGTCATGGTTACCAGTAAAGCACGTTCCTGACCTACAGCCATTTAAAACTGAATTGTGACAATGATTTTGTCCATAGCTTCACGATTTGGCATTGCCTTATATCTGTGTTTTTTATATACATTTAGACTTTTAACTCAGTGTTGAGAGCCTAATTTTATTGCAATGTCATGACCATCGTGAATCAGATTAGTATAGGATACAGTCTGATTTTGGTCTCTGTAACCATGACTACAATTGTGAGATTGCTTCTCTTCAAGCCTTTGGGGTTTCTGAGATCAACTTATGTTTGCCTGACTGAAGTTCACGGTTGCACGCAAGGACAGCATAGTTCTGTTTCTTCTTCATGATGATGCAATTCAAAGGAAATGATGGAGATCCAGAATAAAGACAGCAATGAAACTGACAGAGAATAATAGAACTTTGAAGGTTCTGAAACTTCATTTCTGAAAGGGAAATCACGTTTCTAGTTTCTGAAAAGGAAATGTTACTGTTGTCTCGAGAAGCTTACAATTGTGTTTGATGAATAAAAACGATGTTGCTTTCAGGCTCTTTGAATGCATTACTGACGTCACTAGTGAAAAAAAAAAATCTTGTTTATTTTGAGTGCTGAGATGATTCTACTGTATACTACACAAAAAAGTTTTTTTCATTTTTCATTTTCATCGGTTTCATTTACTTTGTCTCTGATACTCAGTGCGAGTTTCTGTCATCTCTGTCAAGGTAAAAAGATCAGGACCTTATTGGATTTTGTTAACTAGGTTTCATCTCTGTCATTACTTGTGAAGGAGTCATTGAAGTGTCTTTCCTGTACCATCTCACTATCAGTACAAGTACATTGTATCAGATCCACAGCCCTTGCTGTGTTCTTTAGGTTTTCAAATTAAAAGCAGCAGGAGTGTCTGACTCATTCCAGCGAGTTGCTTATCTGTACCATGTTTCTGACTCTCCTTAATGAACTGAAAGAAGGCTCTACTCCTTCTTAGATATATATACATATATGTGACCCTGGATCACAAAACCAGTCATAAGTGTAAAATTTTCAAAATTGAGATTTATACAACTAAATAAATAAGCTTTCCATTGATGTATAGTTTGGTAGGACAATTTTTCGCTGAGATACAACTATTTGAAAATCTGGAATCTGAGGGTGCAAAAAAAAATCTAAATATTGAGAAAATACCCTTTAAAGTTGTCCAAATTAAGTTATTAGCAATGTATATTACTAATCAAAAATTAAGTTTTGATATGTTTACAGTAGGAAATTTACAAAATAACTTCATGGAACATAATCTTTGCTTAATATTCTAATGATTTTTGGCATAAAACAAAAATCGATAATTTTGACCCATACAATGTATTTTTGGCTATTGCTACAAATATACCCACACTACTTAAGACTGGTTTTGTGGTCCAGGGTCACATATAGAGAGAGATAGAGAGAGAGAGAGAGAGAGAGAGAGAGAGAGAGAGAGAAAGAGAGAGGGAGAAAGAGAGAGAGATTGGTTACCATGTAAGTGATAGATGACTTTTTTTGCACCTCAGGAGACTGATATCTTGTTGTTCACTATATCTGGTTGAAATACTGGTGGTATCAGAACATCTCTGGAGAAATAATGGAGCTCTAAGCCTGGAACTCTAGATTTAGTTGTGTTTACTGATTCTGTTGTTACTGTAAGGTTGCAGTTTACAAAGTGTCAGAATTAAATATCTGTGAAACCATGTATAGAGGAAAGAAGACAGAACAGATAAGTTAGATTGTAGACAGAATATTGCTAGTTACTATAGTGCTTACTTATATACTTCAATATTATAATGTTTTTGTTGCCCCAACAAAAATAGTTCCAAGCAAAACCTCAGTAGACTTGAGTCAAATTAAATTCCTATTTCCAAAAAAAAATGGGTGAAAACTTTTGAACAGCATGAAGATGTCCAATTTTTTCTTATTTTGCTGAAATAGCATTTTTTACCATTTAGTACTGCCCTTCAGAAGCAACAGAAAATACTTGCATATTTCCCAGGAAGACAAATTAAGTACAATTTACCTTGATCTTCAAACTCAGAAAGTTTTAACCCCTGGCTCTTAATGCATCATGTTTCCTTCTGGAGCATTAGTGAATGTTTGAACCATTTTTAATAGTTGTGTCTGATTCCCTAAATTGTCCTCAGTGTGAAAAGATGGATCTTAAAATCATACAGTCACTGCTGGAAAGGGTTCAGATATGCAAAAGATGCTGGAAAACGTCTAGGTTACGTATGTAACCCTCATTCCCTGAAGGAGGGAACGGAGACGTTACATATGGGAACTCACTTGAGAGTCCAATCATCTCCAAGCCTTATTCAAAAGGCCAATGAACATTCATGAACATTGGCGAGTGGTATTTGCATGCCGAGCCACTCCCCCGTACATACGGGTATATAAGATGGCGGCATGCAACCACTCATTCAGGCTTTTGCTGAGGAGCCGAGCTGCAGCCCGGCGTCAGCGTGACGTAAGGTCGTGGCAGGGGATGTAACGTCTCCGTTCCCTCCTTCAGGGAACGAGGGTTACGTACGTAACCTAGACGTTCCCCTTCAGTTGTTTCACTACGACGTTACATATGGGAACAGACGCATGGAACAGGCCACGAACCAGACGTCGCGTTACGCAACACACCGTGTGCCGACAGGCGGGCGTGTCAGCAGACGGATATGAGCGTAACCTTTCCAACGCCCTGGGGGCCAAAGGGGGGGCCCCACAGGGATGCCAGTTGTACTGAAGCAGGAGTTGGGGGGGTGGAGCACATGAAATCTCTACATGTGGAACAAAAGAAATTCAATATATCCATAGATTTCAGGGATATATGAGGGAAACATCGGCCTTCTGGCTGACCGTGGACAAATACTGAAACATGTTGCCACAACCTGCTGGGCAAAGGAGACCCAGCCGGAGCACAGTCAGGCACTACTCCGCACTAGGCCTGACTGCGGGGCATGGAGGACCCAGGTTCGCCGGACTCTGGACTGAGTGATAGTTTCTATCACGGCCTGTGGAAGGCCGGAGAGGTCTGACGCGTCCCGTCCAGGAGCCAGACGTGCAGGTTTCACAGGTCGGTGCGCAGGATGGGTCTTAACCCACCGCTCTTTTTGGGCACGATGAAGTAAGGACTGTAAAACCCTGACTTCATCTCGGCTGGAGGGACAGGCTCGATTGCGTCCTTCGCCAGTAGGACCGCAACCTCCGCACGAAGCACAGCGGCATGTGTGTCCGAATGGACAGAAGTGAAAAGGACGCCTCTGTACCTGGGCGGACGCCTGGCGAACTGAATCGCATAGCCGAGACGTACCGTCCGAATCAACCACCGCGAGGGACTGGGAAGCTGAAGCCAGGCTCCCAGCCTGGTCGCCAGGGGTATCAAAGGGACGTTGACCAATGTGACCGCAGTGGGGCAGCCTGGGGGGGGAAGGGGAAGGGGACTGATCCCAGAAGGAAGAACGTCCTGGAGAAAAGTCAGACTGCACTGGGCAGCGCTTACCTTCTTCCCTGGTTCCCGCGCTGGCGACATCAGGCTCCGAGTCCGAATCCGAGGAGACACTTCTTGGGCGCTGCTCAAAGAGGGAACTCGGGGCCTGAACCCCGGAGGTGAGAGAATTGACTCTTTCTGGCGACATGTACCTCAGCAGGGGACGGAGCTGGTTGCTTGGAAGCCGCGGGGGGGCGCCCTCGGCGACGAGCAGGCGAAGGTTGGGGCAGGTTGGAATGTTGCGGCGGTGCAGGATGTGTTTAATCGCCTCCGTCTGCTTTTGAACCGCCGAGAACTGCTGGGCGAAGTCCTCGACGGTGTCGCTGAATAGGCCGCCCTGGGAGATAGGAGCGTCGAGAAACCGTGATTTGTCGACATCTGCCATCTGGGCCAGGGTCAGTTATAGATGTTGCTCCTGGACCACTACGGTGGACATCACCTGACCAAGGGAACGCGCCGTCACCTTCGTAGCCCGGAGGGCGAAGTCGGTGGCGGCGCGGAGTTCCTCCATTGCACCCTGGTCAGAACCCCTCTCGTGCAGGTTTTTCAACACCTTGGCCTGGTACACCTGTAAGGTGGCCATGGCGTGCAAGGCAGTGGCAGCCTGTCCAGCGGCGCAGTAAGTCCGGCCCGCGAGAGCGGACGAGAACTTACACGCCCTGGAGGGGAGATGGGGCCGATCCCGCCAGGTGGCAGCGCCGCGCGGGCATAGATGCACCGCGACAGCGCACTCAACCTGAGGAACTGTCTCATAACCCCGGGCTGCACCGCCGTCGACAGAGGCGAGGGGAGAGGAGCTGGGACGTGGACGAGAATGTCACCTGAATGTCCCCCAAGTGCCTCGCCGCGGTAGCCGAAAAACCTTGACGGCTCAACGACTTACCGCGGGAAGACAACAAGGGGTGCCTACTCATGAATGAGCGGCGGGACTTTAACGCGGCCATGGACATACGTTCGCAATGAACGCATGTACCATCCGTGAACGCTGCCTCAGCGTGCTCTCGGCCCAGGCACGTGAGACAGCGATCATGTCCGTCCAGTGAGGCGAGGAAACTACCGCACCCGGAAGCGCACGGCCGGAGAGACATACTGGGAAGATGCCCTCAACAGCCGTGAGAAATTCACTCTTTTGAAATCCCGGTCCGCCCAGGGAGGAACCGCGGCACAACTGTGCACTCAAACGGGCAGGCTCGCTGGAATGCGGGAGGCTCGTAAGTGCCGTGAAAACGGCAGCCCGCAGGATTAAGCTGGCGGCTGCCAAACGCTCTCTTAGATGAAACTCTTTCAGTTGTTTGGCAGCACGCCAGCAGAGAGAGTGGCAACTCAGGAACTCTTTTATTTTTTATTTTTTGGCTCAGGAAACGAAGGCTCCGAAGCAAAAGTCTGAATGAGTGGTTGCATGCCGCCATCTTATATACCCGTATGTACGGGGGAGTGGCTCGGCATGCAAATACCACTCGCCAATGTTCATGAATGTTCATTGGCCTTTTGAATAAGGTTTGGAGATGATTGGACTCTCAAGCGAGTTCCCATATGTAACGTCGTAGTGAAACGACTGAAGGGGAACTGAAGAATCTGCAAACCCTAGAGAATTTTTCTGAAGAACAGCAGGCAGTTTAACTGTTCAGAACAAACAATGGACTCATTAACAACCATCATAAAACAAAACAAAACAAAACAAAACCAAAAAAAAGAAAGATCGATGGTCGTAGATCATTCAGGTAGTAGTAATTTAATAATAGTATTTAGAATTGGGAAACAGTGTGTTTGTGTTTGTGATGGTGATTTTCATTGTTGCACCATTAGATAGTGACAAGAGTTTTTATGAGTGAGTCAGCAAGGCAACTTTTATATTGAAAGAGACTGAAACAGGGTTGTAAACAAGGAAGTTATATTTACTTTCAACAACACATTGTAAGACACAGCTAACAAATGCACTAAGCAGCACTGCCATCGAAAGTCACTCTTAATGGTTGAAAGAACAGTACGCCAAAGAGCCTATCGTTTTTCTCAGCGGACATTGAGACTCATGTTTTATTGTGAATAGGAGATTGAGCTGAAGAATGAATACTGTATCATATGCAGGTAATCACACTCGTTCAGTCCATCTCTCTCTCATAATACTCTATATAATACAGTGAGCTTTTAATACAGTAATACAATAAGCTTTCAATTAAGCAATGCAACATTTCCTTTGTTACTAGTTCTAAAGTAATGTTTTTGAATTAGTAACAGAGGTTTGGACTCTTTTTGAATCTGATTTGAATCTGCGGCGGGTGCAAGTAGTTTGCACAAAAAAGGGGTTTTAAAGACATGCCTTCAAACTGTTGTATAAAGGCAACATCACACCCGTAGTTGTGTGATTTGGCTGTATATCGGCACGCTGTGATTACCTACGGCACTTGGCCTGAATCACAGCCATGCTGACATACAGACATATCACATGGCTACTTGTGTGTTATTGCTCATAATGTGTGTGTGTGTGTGTGTGTGTGTGTGTGTGTGTGTGTGTGTGTGTGTGTGTGTGTGTGTGTGTGTGTGTTTTCTGATGCTGTAAGTGGCGTTTAAGAGAGATTGCATTCGATTGTGCTGCTCTTAGCTGCATCATTTCAGGTATCATTAATGAAATAATGTGGGACTCATTCCACAATTAAATTTTATAAAGGCTAATTCAAATAAGCAGTAGTTCCACAAATGATGCTGTGCACTTTGTCTGTTTGCTTCTAATCTTGTGTTCATTCGTAAGCTGTCTGTATCACTATACTGAGAGTTTCCTATGATAAGTGAGCTGCATGCCGTGTTTCCCGGTAAGCCTGAGCTACTCCAATGGTTTGTTTGCATTCTCAAAGCATATGGTCCTTTAGGCTTCAAACAGACATGGCCTCTGGGACGGAAACTAGGTTGGCCAAGACCCCCATTCCCCATCACTGACATGTTAAACTGACAGCTTGGATTCTCCTTGAATTCACAAGCCGAGTCCTTTATACTTGAGTTATACTCATTTATATTATTATATTCTTGATTTAGATTCAGTCAAATATAATTGAACCCTGTACATGTGTATTCATTCGCTCCTTCAGTTCAGTATAAATTCATTCATGAAAAGAATCTAATTTATGAGAGGAAACAACTTCAGTAAGTCTCAAATTATTGTATAGGGCCAGTTAAATAAACCTCTGTCAGAACCGCTATAACAATGGACAGAACACAAAAGAATGTAATGATCATAGCAAGCTTTTTCTTTTTTTTTTTTTTTTTTTAAGATCATTGTCGGTGAAAGGGTTAATAGAAATTAAATCAAAGCATTATTTGTAGTAAAATGAAACAGTAAAATGAAAAAGTTTGTAAGAGAAAATAGAGCATGTGAATATTCTTTAGATTTGGCAAACAACAAAAAACCCAAAAAAAATAATAGAAAAAAAAAAAGAGATTAATGGCTGTATTCAAAGCAAGCAATGGCCTCTGTGGATTGAAATTACTGGGGAAAACGTTCTAAAACCACAGTGTTCAAAGACTGACACTGTTTTGCTAAAGCTATTAGAAAAACAATAGGCTAAATATTACATTGGTGCATTAAAGAGCTTGTGCACTAAAGCGCTTGCAACATAATGTGTGCATAGTCTGTCATTACAGTTCTTCTTGGAAAACAGAAAGAATTTTACTATTCAAGCTGTATAGAAAACAAAACAAGTGCAACCAAATACCAGCATCCTCAGTGTGGATAGATTAATTCTCTTTGCATTTATTAAATTGTCCACCAGTAGCAGCCTGATTACACTCTTAAAAATAAAGGTGCTTTAAAAGGTTCTTTACAGTGGTGCCATAGAAGAATCATTTTTGGAATCATCTTCCACAAAGAACCATTCAGTCAAAGGTTCTTTAAGGAACTATCTTTTTCTTACCTTTTTATAATCTGAAGAACCTTCTTTCACCACAAAGAACGTTTTGTGAAACAGTAAGGTTCTTCAGATGTTCAAGGTTCTTTATGGAACCATTTAAACAAAAAAGGTTCTTCTATGGCATCGTGAAGCACCTTTATTTTTAAGAGTGTATGACTAAATTCCCAACTAGTTTGTCTTGTAAACCTTCCAAACCATTTAAGTATTTAATAAATGTAGTGTTAAGTTCTCTCAACCTTTCCTCATGAGAAAATGACAAGGTTTTGTCAGTTGCGGCCAATGTGATCTATTGTTCTCAAAGTTTCTGAGACTCTGCAACACTGGCCTTTGCACTTGATCTTTTTACAGACTGTAAACAACCTGTCAGAATACAAAAAAACAGATCACTCAATACAAGTTTGTCCTTGTAGCGTATACTGAATAATTCAGTGCGAGGGCGCATATTAGACCGGTAACTACTGCCAGTCCTCTATAGATCACCTGCATTCTGTAAAATGTACTTTTATTTTATTTTATTTTTTTCAGTTGTACACCTTGAGATCACAGAATTGAAAAACTGAAGTTGTTTGTTTTTAAACATGAAGCAGCAGCTTCCTGTGAAATAATTTCTTTTCAGACACCTGTAAGAGAAACTCTGGCAGACTGTAATTTATCATTGATGGAAGAAGGACTGGCTCATATACTATTTCTCATGCCTTGAATTTGTGATTAGCTTTATATAAGCACAATTATTTGTCTTCAGTTTGTAAGAATTTTTACTTTTAGGACGAAATATTTCCCTGGGGGGAACTGTCTTCTGCAGAACACTAATATACAATTTATTTTAGAATGTTGGTACTTTTATGAAATGTTTCACTGCCCATACAATGAAGGTCAAAGGTCTAAAACAATACACACAATGCACCGTAATAGTATGGACAAATAAACACTTTTCAAAAAAACAAAAAAAACAAAATTATGTTTACTTAAAAACATTTTATGTTAAAATAATTTGAATAGAAAAAATTTTTTCCTTTAAGTCTAAGATATTTTTGCAATATCATTATATAAATGTAACCCTGAATTTTTATGTTCTCATACATGACAGCTTTTAACCTTGTTCATCAATTAAAAGGCAATTCACGTTTAATTTAAATGCAGTAGAGCAGTGTTAAAAACCGAGTGCATTGAGCAGTATCTAGTGCCATAACTTTATCAGATGTGTGGGATGATAGAAGAGAACATGACCTCCTCCTCTGCTGCCCTTTACATTATGCAAGCTTCTATGATAAACCCAGCTTATTAATTTACTCTGAATCATATAATGAACTTCTAATGTTTATTCAAACAGTTACCTGGGAGAAGTTTCAGTTCTCCAATCTATAGCATGTCTGATGCATAAACCTTGGTGTTACCAAGATACATGTAAAATAAAGGCATCTGTTTGCAATGTCACAACGAGATAATGGCATGAATAAAAAAAGTAAGTCAGTGGCATTATTCAAAGGGATAATTCATTTTTTTAAAAAATGAATCAAATCACCTTCATGTTGTTCTGAACCTGTATCCATTGAATCTGTATCCACACACACATTCATTAAATATTCACTCTGCTGAAAAAAGTAACTTTACTTACTCTTTTCGTCACTTTTCATCCCTTATAATGTGTTTTGTTGTTAAGGAAAAAACACCAGTTTCACAGAACTTCTTTTTGTTAGTTGCCTAAATTAAGGGAAATATGGAATTATCTGTCAGTATTCATAAAATGTTGTTAAATGATTTCAGTTAACACATGTAGTGTCAGCCTGACGAGGGAAGGCTTCCCCAGATGAGTTTTGCCTCCTCCTAAGGTATCTTCCTTGTCTGCTTACACCTCCTACAGAGTTTTTCTCTGCCACAGTTGCCTTTGGCTGTTTTGGAGCAATGTGTATTGCAACCTACACAAATAAACTGAAATTGAACTTAGACGGGGATTAGGGTCTATCAAGCTCCAAAACACCAGAAAAGTGTCAGAAAAGAAGCCTGAACTTGTGTGCTGTATCTCAAGCCGTATGATACAGTGGCTTCGTCTGAAAAACTGACCGAAATGTAAGTCATTTACTTGAAAATCTTGTCTGACAGTCGCGGTCACCGTTCACTTTCACTGTATGTAGCCAATATACTGCTATAAATAACCCCTTTTTGTAAGAAAAAGGGGTCTGAGAAGACATGAAAGAGATTAAGTTATGCTCATGAAAATACGTGCCTCTATACACAGTACATTTCTGCAATACCGTACTGCACGTTTCTCGGCAGTTTCAAAGTGAAATGTTCAGAGAGTGGCGCTAAAGCTTACGTTCAATACGTGACCGTGGCACGTTTTTATTGGCTTGTACAAGCACATGTTGCTGCGTTTCTAATAGGCTGATTGAAGTATGTATTGCGACTGTTCAGAATTTAGATATCCGTGAGTGTCGTTAATGCTCTATCATGTTGGAAATATTCCTTACACCAAACCCAACCATAAACCTAACCGATAGTTTTAACAAATGCAAAAGTGATATATAAATGCATTTGTTGATGCAGCCGTGCTATTCCTTATGTGGATTTGAGCTGTTTTGAACCGTAGTTTCACAGGGTTCCTAACGGAGCTCTTCATCACTCAAATGCAAAGCTGTATCGGGTGAGCTACCGAGCGAACCTATTGAATTAGTAAACTCATGCATATGAAGCTGTTCAACGTTCAGAAGTATCAGTTTTCAAATCACGCAGGATGTTAAATTGTTTTGAAGTCATAAATTAATATTCTGCAATTAACTGTGTGAAAATGATGTAGAAGTACACTGGAAGTATCCAAAGTAATTTCAGGAAATTTCCTATCCTTTTAAATGATCAGAATGTATCTATGACAAAGGGTTCTAAAATTATTGCTTCTTATAAAAAAAGTGTTCCTGTGGCTCAATTTGCCTCAGGTTAAGGGTAGGTTGACCCGAGTCAGTGGGTAGGATGAAGCTTCTGGGTGAAAACTGACCTTCTGACTGAATCTGATTTAAACCCATGTAAAATTTTAAAAATAATTTACCTCTTTTAAGAACTAACTTAAAGGGGTCATCGGATGCTAAATTCACTTTTACATGTTGTTTGAACATTAATGTGTGTTGGCAGTGTATGTACACATCTACCCTATTATGATAAAAATCCATGCAGTGGTTTTTAATTCATCTGTAAAAACAATATCCACTTTTTCCAATCGAGCCATTCTCAGATGCCTGTCAGTGTGGCATCACACCAACAGAGGCCGCTCCCACGATAGTTGACTGACATGAGTGTCTTACCTCCGCCCTCTTTGTTTCAATGCCGGAGCAGATGTAAGTTAGACAAGAATATCTCCGATTGAGCAATTGAGGTGTTGTGTTGCTGGATGTAATAATGAGCATAGTGGTCGTCATTTACTCCTGACATCTGAGCCGCTGAAGATGCAGTGGATTACATTTGTTTGTGAAGGGAATGCGCCTCCACGATCTACAGAGCTCATTGGCATTTAAAGCAGCCTCGACCAGAATGAGATGATGTTTGCAGAGCTGATTTTGGCAAGGTAAAAAGGGTGTTGTTTTACGCTACCATTGAGAATTTTTAACCAAAGTATATTATAGACTTTTCATTAAGATCCTAAAGAATCCTATCAACTTGTGGAAAATGGGTATCCAATGACCCCTTTAATAATCAAATTTCATTTTACAAACAGTCATATTTCTTTTCTTAAAGCTAACTTAAACAATAAAAAATAAAACCAATCAAATGAAGTTTAATTTTCAAGTTTAATTGTTTGCATTTCTGAAACAATATGTTTTAACCTTCCCATATAAATGTTACTGAAACTAATAAACATTTTAGTCAAAAGATTCTTGGCATGGTAGCTTTTCTGCAATGTCAGACCATTAGGACTACAAATAATATGTATGTATATATATATATATATATATATATATATATATATATATATATATATATATATATATATATATGATAAACTAAACCAGTTGTGTAATATCACATTAAAACACCATTTTAAACTTCAGAGAGTTAACTAAACTTAAGTGCCTTATAATGGGGTAAGTTAATGTGTTGGCTTAACGTACCCTACAGCATTTGGCTCACTTTGCCCCATAGCTGGCATAATGAAAAAAAAAAAAAAATAGCTTAGCTTACCAATTCAGCCTAATATTTAGCTAAATTATTTGCATGGTATTATATGTTGCTAAATCACCTATATGCATCATAAATATTTTTAGACCTGGATACATTTGCTTTAATGTAACAGCCATTACATTTGTTATGCTAAAATTTTACTTTGACAAGCCTATTTTTTAGGTAAATGGGTGCCTTCCACTCCTCCCATGTGTTTCTCCTTTTTACAGTCTGGCAGAAATGATGTGTGATTCCAAAATACATGGTCACATGACAGTAAAAGTGTACAGTTGCCAAGATACAGGGGCTGGGTCAACTTACCCACTGGCTCAACTTACCCCACTCTCCCCTACGTTTTTTTAAGTTTTGCAGAAATGTAAATAGAGGCACGTATTTCCAATGAGGTAGAAAATCGATGGATCTATCAAGCTTTAAAACAGAAAAAGAAGAACCACAAAAGTGTCAGAAAAGTAGTCTAAATGTGTGTGCTTTATCTCAAGCCATATGATACAGTAGCTTTGTGTGAAAAACTGACCGAAATGTAAGTTGTTTATTTGAAAATCTTGCCTGACAGCCGTGGTCACCATTCACTTTCATTGTATGGAAAAAAGCATATTCTATATAGCCTACTGCTATTAATAACCCCCTTTGTGTGATAAAGAAAATCATTAAGGTTTGAGAATACATACCAGAGAGTAAATTATGGTAAAATTTGCATTTTTGGGTGAATTATGTCTTTTTTTCTTTTCCTATGTGGTCATTTATCAACAAGAACTTGTACTAAATTGTCTGACTTCATCCCTGAAGTGAAGCTTAGAGTCTAGAGGCTTCAGATGAGATTTTAGAAAAGAAGAAGAATTAGATAGTAATGTCTTTTCAGAACTGAACAATAACTCTGCTATGGTCATGCAACACAATATTCCTCATGCTCCAATTAAAAACACTGGGAGAAAGGCACGATGTCTCATTACTCCTGTTTTTACTATTTTGTGCATACAGGTGAGAATTTGATTTGTTATGCACTAAATTATTCTGTCTTCTAATTCCACGACCAATTATTCTGACAAGGTTTTAATGTTCCCATGAGAGATCAGTAGAGCAGGCTGCAGAGGAAACGTTTGATTGCTGTCGTGTCCGCTCACTCCTACAGCTATTCGGGCAGAAGAAACGGTCCAAGTCCAAGGCCAAGATTTCAGAGCTTTCTTTGTTGTCTAAAGACCACGTCCAGAACCTTAACAGGCTTTGAGACTCTGCAAACCAAGTGGGACAAAAGCAGAAGATAAGCCGTTCATGCTGGATTTAGACTATGGAAAGGGAATTTCAGAGGTTAAATATAGTGTATGCTTCTGGCTTCACATGCTCAAAACAGATTCAGATTGTTGTTTAGAAGAAAAAGTACAACCAGTTCTGAATTTAATCAAAAATACTTAATAAAAAAAAAACATTAAAACATTTAGTAAAAGCTCAGAGTCAGTGTTTGATAGTTTTGCATTTATTGCTCCTGTGGGATGACTGTGACATTTCTTCACCCCTTTTTTCCAAACTTTAACAGTGGATTTTAAAGATGATTGAGCACAAAAGGCCAGTGGAATTTGACCTAAATGTTGGTCACATAACATCACTTTACCACTTTACATTGAGTCTTTTTGATTCGTTTGTGGTCACTTTAGAGTGACTGTGATTTCTGACTATCATGGCCTTAACAACTCCATATTAGACAAGTCTGAAAATGTTTTGCAGTGTCATGTGGGTGCAGAGCTCTTTCTTCAGTAAGGCAAATTCTTATCAGACACCCTATTGACATCCTTTATGCAAAAACTCAATAACTTCAGCTAAAAGAGAACTGCAGCCAGACAATGTAAGTGTTTGCGATAAAGAAAAGGAAAAATATTTTTAAACTTGTTTTAGAACCAGTTCATACTGGTTAAAACAAGGTTTTACAATATTTCAAGAAAATTAAGTTAATGCCATATGATGTAACATCAAAGAAAACACTAGCATTTTCCTTATTTCCCTATGACATGCCAACATCCCTGTGATCTTATAAAAACAACAACAACAACAACAACAACAAGCAGTTTGGAGGATTCCAGTTTGGAACCTTGTCAGTTTTCGGATTAACTTTTTGATCCTTTCTTTCATTACCTTTTCAATTCTTTTTAATTCACTGCATGTTTCTACATGTTGCTCTGACCAAATGACTGATTTGGCTTAGATATTTTTTTTATAACATTCATATTTTAACAACGCTTCTGAGCACAGAAATGAAAGACACCGCTTTTTTGTAAGCAGTGAAATGAAAGATTGTGCCAAACAACTTTTGTACATCTTTTTTTTTATTAAGAATCCCATGCTTTTAAAAAGACTTTTTTCTCTCCATTATGATTTTAGAACATTGTATCACCTTGACATTTTTTTACGTCATGCCCCCAAAATTCAGAATTTGAATTCAGAAATGAAAAACATGCTCATAATAGAAGAGGTGTATTCAAATCATTGTACGTATGAATGCCATTTTAATATATTAACAAAAGAAATGAATTGAGCATCACCTCAGACCCTCAACACACAGAGGCAAATGAAGAATAGACTTGTATTCAAGCCCTTTCACATTGATTTATTACCCTGAGCACATGATATTTTCATTACATCATTCTGAAACTCACAAGCCTTGGACTCTGACAAAAGACAATGATCACTGGAAACAAACATAACAATATAAATACAGTCATTTTGATTTATTCACTTTCCTCAGGTTTAAAACTTTTCCACAGGTACATTGCTGTATGAATGATGTCTGTTTCAACAGCACCGTCATTCCAGCCAACATGTTTTACTATCATCTAGCACATGATGAAAATGTTTACACATGCCGTTAAGGTCAGAGACCGGATCATGACAAATCTCCTGCCTCAGTGGCACTCGGAGTTGTCTACATCACGTCTACATCACCAACACATCACATTAAAATAGTAAGCACGATGAGTCATTTCTCAAGTTCCTCAGCTTTGACCTGAATGAAATCATCATCCGCTCTAACCCCCTCCTCATACTTTGTGATTTTACTCTGTGTGACAGTTTTCGTCTTGCTACTTGGAACATCACACTCATGCACGTCACTAGATTTGCACCGGCGCTATGCATTCATACAGGACTGAAAGCACAGCAGGTCGAATCATTGCCAGAATTGTCCTATTTCCAGCAACGTCAGAGGCACTGCTGGAGCCAGGCCAGGGCTAGGCGATGCCTGATTACATTACCAAAAGCAGATCTCTGCTTCCTCATTGGTTATAAAAGAAAAGACAGCAAAAAGTTCAGTGTGAATAGATCCATGATGAATCACATTGCAGTTTGATCAGACAAATCTCGCTTTTTGTTGTAATGCTCTACAAGACATACAAAGTCTAGAGGCTTGTGGCAGGTATCTTGCACCTTTACTGATTGAATTGCATCATTTTTTCCATTCGGGATAAGGAAACGGTGACAGAATCAATGATGTCTGATGTGCCGTGCCATCGACTTGAACCCCAAAAAAGGCATTCCAGTGTTGTTACATGATGCACCAATGAGGGACCTTTGAAGCTGTGTCTGGTGCAATGATGTAAAATCGAGGAAAAAGGAAAAAAAAACAAATTTAAAAAAAACCCAATTGTGTTACACTGCTTTATTAATCTACACCAAAGCATAATAGGATCTTCACAATATAAACAGCACTCTGAAGGACAGACCATTTTTAATCCATATCCAGTCAGTTTGGAAAGAGAAAAATTTAACCCTGAACACAGATTTACTGCTTTACTCTTTGTTGTTTATAAAATCAAAATGAGTCAATCACGTTTGAAACAACTGTACTCACTAATAGCATGTAGCCAACACTAATATAACGAGATTCACAAAGCCTTAAATATGGACAGAGTTTACAGCATTGCTTTTGCTAATACATCATTAGAAATACAGAAATGAACAATTCCACAATGTGCAGAGAGATTAAAAAGAAATGTTTCTTCAAGAAGTGTGTCCTTGGCAAACCCTGCAATAGCGTGTGACACATCTGGAGAGTCCATAAAGTCCATAGAGTCACCTTGTAATCACAGGCTTTTTCCTTTTTTTTTTTTTATTAACATCTTTCTAACACGCATTCTCTTGGCTAATTTTCGATCTCACTTTACAGTGGTGTCAGTGGTGCTGCTGCCTTAATCATGTTGAGATTGCATTGGTTTTATGTAGCGTCTGCTGTCAAGAAGAGGGCAGAATTAACATACTCATCTTCCATCTGCTATGATAATCACAAAAACACAGCGCTGACTGATGATAGATTTAATCTACAGTCGACAACAGATGCCGAGGACAAATCCTCTGCATGTTGGTTTTCTTGAACATCTTTGATGGCTCACATAAGTAATCCAGCAAACCCGTCACACAATTTGAATCAAAATAGTCTGGTAAATGGAAATGGTTTGCTCTATTTAAGGGAGAGAAAAGATTTTTGCTGACATTCACAGTGGATGTAGGACATTCGTTCATTCAGGGTGAAACTAAAAAACTGAAATAAACGCTGACATATATTCTGAAACTAGAGTAGAACGTCTAGAACTTTTTTCCCAGTTTAAAAATATTTATTTTTAAGACTTACTACTTAAAGTCTTGAAACTGAACTTTCTGACGTCAGATGAATACATCAACGTAGGTTCAGCTGAATCACTGCAAGTACCAAGTACAAAACAGAGCAGACACACAATCATTTCCAAACTTTGTGCTGTCACCCCTGAAGGATCTCAAAAGAGAGCTGTGTTTATCTTTAAACTCTCTGCAGTCTCACTTTAACAGTTTCATGACAACAATTCACATTTTTTGTGAAGCTGTCACAAGGTAATGCAGGCCGAAGGATGGGGTAGTGGCAGGAAACCCAGAAGTTATTTAACATGTGGAGAAGGTAAAAAAAAAAAGTAATGAATAATTACATTATGAAGGATTTTGGCACGAAACAAACTTGAGGAAAACATGTTCGAAGAACACATCAGCTTTGGGCAAGTGAATCACAGTGCTACATCCAGACTCATGTGCATCAAATACTCTTGTTGCCTATACAAAGCCTTCATCTAAGAGCATCTGTCAGTCAACAATGACATACAGGGCAGAAAGGCCAGTGTGAGTTACGACTAATATGACTATTATTATATTATTCTGCTATTTTTGCTAATGGCAAACAATCAGATTAATCTCTGTCATGGCTAATTTTACCCTGTTTTGGCACAAGTAAGGAATAGTTTTCCCAAAATGAAAATTCTGTCATTAATTACTCACCGTCATGTCATTTCAAACTCGTGAGACTTTCGTTCTTCTTTAGAACACAAATTTAGATATTTTTGATAAAATCCGAGAGCTTTCTGACCCTGCATAGACAGTAGGGCTGTCCTCGACTTAAGATTTTTCTGGTCGACTATTAGCCATTTATTTTAAGCATTAGTCGACTATTAGTAAACCATATAAATCATAATAATGTACCTTTAATTGCCTACATAGGCTAATAAGCACTCATGCGCACACGAAAAAAGCTTGCCACTGCGTACCGGCAGATATAGTAATTATGAATGTGTCAGGAAAAACAGTAAGGAGGCTGCATTAATGTTTTAATAATTTATGCACCTGTATGCGTGTTTCATTTGAATTACATATTCTAAGAATATTTGTTTTCTATTTGAACTGGCTCATTTAAAAGTAGACATTTCACGCTCAAGTTCACAGACACTGAGACGGCAGAGAGGACATCCTGTTTTCTTTCATTATTTTACAAAAGCGCAACATTTTGTTGTTATTCTGAGTGAACACAAATAAACGAGTCTTTACAGATCTGAAAGATCTATTACTTTTATCTTTATGACCAAAAATTGAGCATTTTAAGAGTAAGTGACCAGACCGGCACCTCCATCTGTAGTGAGCGCGCTACTATTCAGCTTCCACACTCCGCACTTCAATGGCCCACATTTTTCTAGGTTAGCATTAGATTGAGTAGCCATGTAAAGTTGCTGCTACCTACACATTTCAGATAAAAAGCCATATTTGAGGTTGATGTATGATAGGTGAGCATTTTAATGTTCTGCCCAATGTACTATATTACCACATAGACCAGTGGTTATGATCTAAGCATTACAGACTGCATGACTTTCTGTGGAAAGTTTTTTTTTTTCTGATAAGTTTCGAATAATAAGTCTTCTCGTCGACTAACAGTTAGTCGTCTATTGGGGGGGCAGCCCTAACAGACAGCAACACAATTGAAACATTCAAGGCACAAAAAGGTAGTAAGAACATTGCTAAAATAGTCCACGTAACACAAGTGGTTCAACCACTAATTTTATGAAGCTACGAGAATACAAAGATTCTTCATCAACATTATTCAACAATTATTCAACAATTTCTTCTCTTCAGCGTATGCGTCATGGTACTTTCATGAACGTGTCGAAGACTAACACGGAAGAAAATAAATTGTTGAATAAAATCATTATTTTTGTTTTTTACACACAAAAGTATAGATGTCACATAGACTATTTTATCGATGTCCTTACTACCTTTCTGGGCCTTGAATGTGTCAGTTGTGTTGCTGTCTATGCAGGATCAGAAAGCTCTCAGATTTCATCAAAAATATGTTAATTTGTGTCAGGTTTGGAACGACGTGAGGATGAGTGATCACAGAATTTTCATTTTTGGGTGAACTGTCCCTTTAACAAATATGGTCCATAAAACCCTCCCACTGAAATTATTCCAGTGTTATGAAGGATCTGTCACAAATGAGGTATGAAGGTTTAATGTTTATATTAAGATACAAGTACTGTGCCTAAAATTGTAATCCAGAGACAATTAATAGTTCTGGTTTATGGCAGTTCTGATACTTCCATGTGCATATAAAAATAAATCAATAAATAAAATGATGTACTGTAAAACACCAGATGTTTACATCACTGTACAGTAGTAAATGCACATAATAATTCTGTGTATATAAACAATTTTACAATAATGTTACAGGTTTTTAAACTGAATTTATCTTTACAGATTGAAAAGTTTACAAGACAACATTTGATAAACTGCCAGATGTGCCCAATCATATCTGAGAAAATCAGTAAGTACATTCATGTTAGCAGCAAATGACTATTCAAATAAAAATGGGTAGAATCCATTTATACACAACTATATAATGTTAAAAAATGTAAGTAAATGATAGTCTGTAATTTGAGATGTAATGAGCCTGCTGTCGTGCTATTCCTCTCTATTAAGCCGCTTAAAGAGAAGCTCCTTCCATACTGCATTCAGACACTTTCTCTAAATCTTCCATCACTAAGTCCTGCTCGTTGACGTGGTTCATCCTCCTCGAGCTGTTGTTCTCTATGCTGTTAAGAGAGATGGGCTCTGTGGAGGGTTGCGGGTTCACCGGTTGCACAGAATTGCCCTGCACCCTATGAGAATAGGTCCGATGCTGACCGCCAACAGGACAGAGGCCGAACTTAAACACGGCCTGGAATCCACGGCGGAAGTTCTCATTGAAGAACCCGTAGATTATCGGGTTGACGCTGCTGTTGAAAAAGGCTAGCCAGTGGGCAAAAGGGTAGATGTAGATGTTAATAAGCCTGTACTGATGTTCAGTAAGTTTCACGTAGTCTGTTAGCATCATCAGCGTCCACAGAGGCAACCAGGACAAGATGAAGAGCAAGGCCACGATAAGGAGCATTTTGATCACTCTTTGTTTTTTCTTCGACACAGAGTGGCGGTTATCGTGGCCAGGTTTGGCCCCTGCCGGCATGGCCGTTTTAAACAGAGTGATCCCAATCCTTGCGTACATGATCACTATGAGGGATAGAGGAGCCAGGTAGATGTTGGCAAACAGGACGGTGGTGTAGATCTTCCTCATCTCCTGGGTAGGCCAGTTTTCTCTGCACCAGTAGAAAGGGCTCGTTCGGTTGCCGTCTCCCAGGAACACGCGGATGCTTTGTTCTTTAGTCACCTTCAGCATGAAGCCAGAGGGGCACATGATGGCCACTGCCAATACCCAGATTATCACAATGATAACGGTGGCTGTTGTTATTGTCAATTTTTGCTTGAAGGGATACACAATACATCTGAATCTGCAAAAGACAACCGGCAACAAGTTAAACATTTACTAGCTGTATGAAGAATCAGCTGTGTCAGATATGAAACAAATAACATGAGGTGCCTTTGCAGTGATTTTGAAGTGTTTTTAAAAAGAGTGTATTCATTTGAACTGTTTTAAAAAAGAGTGTATAGGTTCCTCACAATGGTTTATCCTATTATGCTGTCACACTGAACAGTTTGAATGAGGCTTTTTCAGTGTTTCTACTCTTCAGTACATTTGGGGATATTTCAAACGATGTTTTGTTCTTGTTTGCTGTTCTTTCAACTCAACTCAACTCAACTCAACTCAACTCAATGTCTCGGTTAATAGTACTTTCTGAATAAATTTAACCTGAAAAAGGTTTCTACAGCCCTTTCAGTGGGTTTTCCATACATTGTTAGTATGACTGGCTACAATAACCCATTTATAGTTGTATCAGCCACAGAATAAAAATATATAAATCAATAAAGAATGGTAACTGTGACTTCTTATCTCACAATTCTGACTATATTGCTCTTATTTCAAAGTTCTCTGAATTTTGAATTTACATCTTGCAATTTAGACTTTTTTTTTCAAGAGCTGTGACCTTATTTGTGACGCAGACAAGTCCTTATGTCCATGAAATGTGTCCCTTAAAGGGGACATATCATGAAAATCTGACTTTTTCTGTGTTTAACCCTCAAAGACCGAGATAGCCGCCTACGGCTAAAAATATCTGTTGTTCTTAAATATTTAATAACCTTTGAACCGCTAATCCAATCTGAATGCTTTAGTGATTTAGACCATTTTTTAATGATTCTCCACTTTTTTCCGTATCACTTTTGTCACATTTGGATATTCAGAGACTCTGTAGTGAACGTGATTAAATCATCACATCACACAGAAGAAACCAATGCATTTCATTCGTCTGAGCCAAACAGGAACGATTGTTGATGCTTAGTCCCACCCCCATGCCCAGATTGGTTCAAATTGTCATCTGTTTAACCAATAAACATTGGTTTTGGACATAGGTTTTCTGGAGCACTCTGACAATAAAACAAACCAAAAACAAGGACGAACCACTCATTTTTCTTTTGCACTTCTGTTGTGTGTAGTTTGCGAATCATTTGCACTGTTTGTATATTTGCTGCACAAAACTATTTGTGCAGCTGTTTTCACTACTTGCTGCACTGTTTGCGTTTTTTGTTCATACTCTGATTGAAAATTATATTTCTCTAAAAAAAACTCACCTTTTTTTTTTTTTTTTCTGTTTTGTTATTATGTAACACTGTTTCCATTTACTTTACTACCTAAACATTTCTGAACACATCTATATTGTCAGTAAACTAAAAAGACCTGTTTTTCACTGAAAAGTGCCTATAACAATATTGTAATAAATGGCTATAACTTGCTTGGGGAATGTAATATGTAGACAAACATTTTTATGGAAGTGTAAAACACCCAAATACAACTTTCTAAAGAAAAAAAAATCCATTTAACTTCAGGAGTTTCTGTTTAAGTACACAGTAAAAAACCTCCAATTGTTGCTTGCGATTTTATTAAAAATTTGGAAATTCATTCATTCTTAGGGAAGACAACAGGAAAATTGAGACTTTAAATTAGCTAGACTGAAACTTCCTTTCCTCCCACAGTGCCGCCATTTTGTTTTCACAAACAACAGCATGTACCAGTTCTACCGCCATGATCTTCACAGACATGACCGACTGTGTTTCGAACTTTCATAATGTATGTTTTTAACATGAACGCATGTATTTGACAGTTTAAGCACAATAAGACATGAACGAGAACTTATTTTAATACTCACATGCTGTGTGACAGGTGCTTTCTGTGCGTGTGCTTAGGATGTGTGCACTCAGAAAACCGTATATCAAAAGTTTAAACTGATATGGCTTTAAAATGCATGATTTCTACACGATAGACATGATAATCAAAATCAAACAGATGTTTTTGGCACAGTATATCTGAGGTACGAGCTGTAAAGGCACAGTCTGATTCTCAAAAAGGGGGCGGGGAGCAGCAGCTCATTTGCATTTAAAGACATATGCACGACATATGGGGTATTCTGAGCTGAAACTTCACAGACAGATTCTGGGGACACCCGAGACTTATATTACATCTTGTAAACTGGGGCATAATAGATGCCGCTTAAAAGAGATACAAACTCAGGATTAAGAGAATAAAGTCAGAACTGCGAGACGTAAACTCAGAAATGCAAATAATTGTGAGATTTAAAGTTGCAGTTACATTTTTTGTAATCATCTCTCATTATTGTCTTCACCCATGTTCAGTTAAATCTGATTCCTGCAGCTTGTGTTGGATGCAAAGTTGCCATATCTGCATTTTTTGCATGGAATCGGGCTGATTTTAAACTGTTGCGAAGGGTTTCTCCCGTTGGTTAAATGTTTGAAATATTGCATGAAGTACATTTTGCATTCTACCTGTGATCAATACAAAATAATACTGTAATGTAGGTAAAAAAACAAAAACAGAAAAATACACCATTAGCCTTTTCCATTAAGCGCAAATGAAAAGTACACCAGCTTAATCAGCACTCTTAATAGTCTTCAAGTACAATTGATTTGTAACCAAGAAACTAACCACTCTCAAAGAAACATTTAAAACAAAAGATAAATACTAATGTGATGCTTTGGAGATACTCCAGTGAAAACTGCTCTGTAAAAATGCACTTGCTTGAAAGAAGCACAGACTTATTATTGCCAAACCAAATGGGAAGCTATTATCTAAAGAAATAATAAGACGTATTAATAAAATCTCCAATCTAGTAGAATAATTGATGTGGAAGCTTTATGTACAAAAGCTTAAACAACACTTGAACCTGACTACATTTAGAAATACTGATAATTTACAGCAATCTTCTTAGTGCACAGAGGATTTATCCAGCTATTGTTGTGGTAAACTGTTATTATCTGCAGAATAGACAACAAATAATAAAGCTATTTGAAATGGGAAGCCTGGTGGCCTCTGTGTACCCTTGCATTTTCCCAAACTATCTGCATAAATGCTAGGTAGGACAGAAATCAAACAACACTGCAGAAAGTGAGCACACGGTATTAAATGCTTAAATGCATGCCTTGTAGGCTTTTCAACTGCTCTAGCGATATGTGGGAATACTTTCAATAAGCATATAATACATCCTCCTTCAGAAACCTGTTACAGTCACATTTATTTCCGATGCCATACAGAATGTTTTACTGCAAGCTGTGCCTGAAAGCATTCCCTACTGTTAGCGTTAGCGTATTAGTGAACAATTTCATTCCCTACATAGTGCACTGAACCCTTTTTACCTACAATACACTCTGATTTATGTTGGATTGTACACTCCAAAAGGCCTGCAATCATTATTTTGTGCTGTTTGACAAAAAAAAAAAAAAATCAATAAATAAATCCTGACCACTTTCCGATTTACAGTTGACGCAAACCACAAAACCATGAAATCTTCATGTAAAACACCTATCTATCTATCTATCTATCTATCTATCTATCTATCTATCTATCTATCTATCTATCTATCTATCTGTCTATCTAGGAATGGTCAGAATAAAAACTAAATTGAAAATGAGACCAGACTTTACTAAATAGTAAGAAGAGTTCACATAAAGCACTGTAGATATCTATCAAGATATCCAGAGTACTGTATATGGATAGTCATAATGATGAATTACATATTACATTCTCCCTCTGCTGCAGTGAAGGAATCATACAGAAAGGGAAGATACAGAGAGCTTAGAGGAAACTGTGAATGAAAAACATGACCTCGGCTGACTAGTTAACAAGTAATTAAATGAGATGCCATGTGTAAAAATATAAGTGGAGATCAGGGTTAATATAACACTCTGATTCACTGTCTGGTATTGTTAAGCAAGAACAGATGCACTACAGCGATATAACACACACCCATACCTGATCCAACAGTTAATGTTTTCATCTCACTGCTTTCCCCAAAGGCCCCATGTGGTGATGATATGACAATGACATCAGGTGGGTATGAAAGTCCAGCTGTCCAATCTAAAGGAACAGAACCATTCCAATAGCAACAGCCTGGACTAAGACACACCACAGCATGGTGCTCGTCCCTTATTAGATTCATCAAATATCAAGCTGCTCTTATGATCCATATACTATTATGTGCTACATTGCAGGTTCAAAGAGCTAATATCAATCATTATACAGCCTTCTCAATTAATTTTAAAATCAGTCAGCCTTGTTAACGAAATTAAAGCTGAATTTCTGTTTAGTTATAAGGCATGATTAAACTGTCTCTGTGAACTGAATGCAGCAATTTAAGTAAAATGGTTTCATGAATGGCAAAAGTTTTTTATACAAACACAACAACTTCTTTTAAATAAGTGGTTCTCAAACAAGGGGTTTTAGCACCCCGTAAGCCTGTAAGACTGTTCATCTTTGGAACACAAATTAAGATATTTCTATTGAAATCCGAGAGCTTTCTGACCCTGCATAGACAGCAATGCAACTGACACGTTCAAGGCCCAGAAAGGTAGTCAGGTCATCGTTGAAGTAGTCCATGTGACATCAGTGGTTCAACTTTAATTTTAAACAATTTTATTCACCAATTTCTTCTCTTCTGTGTTAGTCTTCGATAAGGGTGACCAAACGTCCTCTTATCCCCGGACTAAAAAATGTGTCCAGCCAGGTTTTCTAAATCACTCAAAATGCCAGGATTCGACTTTTGCTTTCTATAGTCACTATTCATTATGTACGTTTTGGTATTAAAGCTCTACGCGGGACTGCTTTCTTGATCCCGTTCACGCTGAATTTAAGGCCATTACTGCCTGCTCATGCAAGCATTCTAATACTGACTATAATTTTCGCGCATCAGGGAGCCGCTATCCTATCGTATGCAGAGTATTTAAATCACTTTTGAATGAATGGCTATTCACTTTCACTTTCAATTTTGCGATCACATGCATCTTACAAGATCAGATATGAGCACATTTCTGCTAAGCAGCAAATTCTCCAGCATGATTGGTCAATCATCTCTCATTATTGTCTTCACCCATGTTCAGTTAAATCTGATTCCTGCAGCTTGTGTTGGATGCAAAGTTGCCATATCTGCATTTTTTGCATGGAATCGGGCTGATTTTAAACTGTTGCGAAGGGTTTCTCCCGTTGGTTAAATGTTTGAAATATTGCATGAAGTACATTTTGCATTCTACCTGTGATAAAACTGTGCAAGATGTTAAGTTTTGTGATGGCCACTGGCAGGAAACCTTTTAGCTGTCTTTATGATCAATCTGGACAAGGATGACTGTAAAATATACATTTTAGGTATGGAAATGGATATTGGATATGGTCATTGTGCTACTTTGGGGGCTTTTTAACCCCCTCAAACCCCCCACACATCCGGCGCCCACTGTCCTCGTTTTTTGGAAACTAAAATATTGTCACCCTATCTTCGATGCACATTCACAAGAGTATATGATGCATGCATTGTGGTACTATTGCGAATGTGCGTTGAAGACTGACACGGAAGAGAAGAAATAGTTGAATAAAGTAATTATTTTTTTATTCTATTCTCATAGCTTCATGACATTCCGGCAGCCATATCACCCTGTAGCCCAAGACTGGTTGCCCACTGAAGCTAAGCAGGGTGAGGCTGAGCCTGGTCGGTACCTGGATGGGAGACCTCCTGGGAAAACTTAGTCTCACGTAGCTAGACCTTCAGACTGACAGCAGAAGATATGGGAACTTTGGCCGCTTTGAATGGCCACGGCCCACCCAGGAGGCCATATGACTGACAGGTACAGCAACCAATCACGTTTCGTTTTGTGCAGGGTAATGTTTAGGGGAGTGGAAATGTCGCCACAATAACAGAGAGCTGTGTAAAACTCTCAGATATATTTTAAAGATTCTATGCCGTGAACTTTACATTTTTCACTTACTTTTGAGAGCCAGAGTTTAGTTTATCCTGATAAGTGCTTGTTGTTTCAGCTGTAAACACGACGGCTTTCTTCTTTCGTGAGGGAATCTGGCGCCATGTCATTTTTGTTTCCAGGTGGAACGGTAAAGAATGTGACACACACGTCTTCCGGAAATCTTATATAATCCGGTAAGCTGGTGCGTGGTGGGCTTTCTGGCGTGCTATGGCTGCCATCGCATCATCTAGGTGGATGCTACACACTGGTGGTGGATGAGGAGGTACCCCACAATGTAAAGGGCTTTGAGTGCTTAGAAAAGCGCTATATATATATGTAATGAATTATTATTATTGTTATTATCATTATTACAGTTGAACCACTGATGTCACATGGACTATTTTTAACAATGTCCTTACTACCTTTCTGAGCCTTCATGGTAGTTGCGTCGCTGTCTATGCAAAGTCAGAAAGCTTTCGGATTTCATCAAAAATACCTTAATTTGTGTTCCGAAGATGAATGAAGGTCTTACGAATTTAAAACGACATGTGAGTAATTAATGGCAGAATTTTCATTCTTGGGTGAACTACCACTTTAAAAGTATTCAAATGAATGCACTCTTGTTAAAGGAATAATTCAGTCAAAAATGTAATTTGTAATTTGCTAAAAATGTACTCCATCTAATATGTACAGTAGAACAGATTTGAAGAAATTGACCATTACATCACTTGCTCATCATTGGATCTAGAGGTCAACCGATATTGGATTTTACCGAAACCGATAACTAGGTTGGACCACACTGGCCGATACCGATTAATCGACGGATAGTTTTTAAATGGCTACTGAACGGAAAATAAATAGTGCTCTGCTATTTTTTTTCTTTTTTAAAGTAGCCTACTGAACCATACTTTGTAAATGAATAAAAATATAAATATTAATTATGTATTGATTATTACAGTTAGTTCATTGTTTATTAATGTTAACAAAAGCAACTAAAAATGTTAAAATATATCAGTAAATGTTGAAATTAACACTCTAACAAGGAACAATACTTCTGTTCTACAGCTTTTATTAATCTTAATGTTACAAATGGACTCATATTGTAAAGTATTTCCATTACATCAACAGCCATGCTAAAGATGGCCACAGTATTGAAATTACATACATATGGATATTGTGTACTTTCACAATTTAACATATCAAAATAAGTTAGTCACACAACGGGCAAAAGTGCAGCGCTGCGTCTTGAAGAACTCGCAGCTATCCGGTATCACACACACCGGTCGCGTCACGTTCAATTCAAGCGGCGGTTTACAAGAGTTTATTTGATCACCAAACGGGCAAAAGTATACTGCTGTGCTTTCTCCACTAATGCAGCATCTAGTCAACAAATTCATCACTTAGTAATAATATGAAAACATGCACTACAGTATACTGTATACACTGTTTCGTTGTCGAAGTTTTAAATCCGCATTTGAAATGTCCCGCTCTGTGCAGCGCATAGTGTCACGTGTCTAAATAAACTGCACGTGCTGTCAGGGATTTCCGCCACTAGAGGCCGCTCTCGTGCTGTATAACAAAGACTATCCACAAGTTTCCGGAGGGGCACTACTGTAAAAAAGAACGTGGGTACAACTTCCGGTGAGGCGGCGGACATAGTATACCAATGGTATTTTGTGTGTTAATTAGCAAAGAGGCTAAGTGTTTTTTGGACCATTGTTTACTTTGTAAATATGCACACCTTTATGAGAGATGCCATTACGTTCTTAGGGAAAACATATGCTCTTAGAATTTAGCTGTGTCCGAAATCGCTCACTCGTTCACTTATTCACTAATCCCTATATAGTAAATGGCCGTTGAGTGGACTATATCAGAAGGAGTGAACGAAATGAAGTGAACGAATTCGGACGGTGACGTATAACGTTACACTTCGCATGAGACTTGGAGCTGTTTCGAAAAACATCTTTGTCACATGTACTTTTATATTACATGTACCTTATTTTAGAAAATAATATTAATAGCAATAACACTTTAAATGACTTTATACTGTAATTATACATACCACCGCGTCAGCTTTATGGTTTTATTAATGGTATTTGTTTTGTAATGCTTATGTGTTCATAATCATTAAATACTATTAAAATACTGTCAAAAAAAATAAATAAATAAACATACATTAATTACATGTTCATAATTTTATGTATTTATTGTTTGTAGTATCTTTAAACTCTCCCGAGCAGCGTAACATTCCAATGGTCGTAGAGCGCCCTCAGGCGACCGTTAATATTACATCAGAATGAATACGCTACCAACGAACATTTTTAAATATCCACCAAATTATCATCATTTTTTGTAAATTAACAAAGATGCCAGCTCATTAAATTAGTAAAATATTAAACTGAGTTAATGCCTATATAATATATTTTGATATGAATAATGCATGAAATAAACAATAAAGCAGAAATAATGAAGATGTAAACGCCATCTCTCATTCAAACTTGTTCGCTCCCGCTCTCTCTTCCAGCTCGTCGGTTCTCCGCATTGGATTGTGGGATATAGTGCTTCAGCGAGTGTACATCGGTTGTACACTCGAAATCAGAATGCATTGTGGGTAAAAAGTAGTGAACGAATGTAGGGAATGAAGTCATTCACTCAGAATTCGGACATCACTACAAAATGGCTGACACCCGATATAGTGCACTATATAGTGGATAGGGAGCGGTTTCGGACACAGCTCATGTGTTCCCACAACATTAGCAAGTTTGGATCTCTAAATCTTGAATGACTGTCAACTAGAGAAATGACATTTGAACCGTGTTAAAGGGCATGCCAGATGAAGCCTCGATTCGAGGCTTGTTAACGTAGAAATCCCTTTCGAGTACATTGCGAGTACTTTTTTTATTGGGACCTATTTAATAATTACATTTTTAAATACCCAGTCATACAAGTAATAAGAAGAATACAAATTATTTCGGGAAAATTAAATATTTGCCATATGCAATTAATATGTGTACACTATTATTCTATTACATCATACTGATGTAACGTTACTGGCATTTAATGGTACTGTTCAATGGGTAAATTAATTTATCAGAGTAAGAAATTCAACAAACAAGCACACATACGGTTTGGCTTTTATTTGTGCATTTAATATGAACCAATCTATGGAAACAGTGGTGAATGTTTCTTCCGACCGAGCTTATATGGTTTTGGCTGCTTTATTTTTTACTAACCACCAGATCGCGCTGTTTTCAACACTCTCAAAGCTTTAAATCTTTTCCTGAAACAGTCAGAGGAAAGTTTCGGTGCTTAACGAGACTTCATTTGCCCGTCACTCCTGTCAACTGTTGAATGAATGAGTGTCAAGTCCCGCTTGTTTACTTTGAACCAGAAGACGCTCCCACTTTTGACGCAAGGCCTCATGGGGCGTAGGAAACTTGTGGATAGAGACTGTATAATGAGGACCTTCGCTCCAGCAATGGACCCAACCTGGAAAAACAATCGTCATGGATTTTTGCCGATAACTGATAGTTCCGCCAATCAACTATCGGTGCCAATTAATCGTCAAAACCGATACATTGGTCGACCTCTAATTGGATCATCTGCAGTGAATGGGTGCCGTCAGAAGATTCCCTGCAGATGATCCATTGGTGAGCAAGTGATGTAATGCTAAATTTCTCTGAATCTGTTCCAAAAAATGAACAAACTCATCCACATTTTGTATGGCCTGAAGTCAAATTTTCAGCAAATCTTCATGTTTGGGTGAACTATTCTTTTAATGTACCCAAAGAATCCAAAGAATCTAAATTAAAATGACCCTGAAAATAAATGAAGATGTAAACAGAAATAGCCTTTGAGGGGGCATTGAATATTGTGTTGAATAACGAGTGGCCTTCAAGTCACTAAGGCTGAGAAACATTATTTCAAATATTCAAGCCGAAATGCTATTTAACTATTTTTAAATAGCAACTGCCATTCAAGTGATATGATCTTCTGACAGTGCATCATTAATGCCTGAACTGAGGGACATGATGATGTTACCATGACCTTACCTGTCAACCGCTATGGCAACCAAGGTGAAAACGGAGGCTGAGACTGATATGCCCTGGACCATACCGCTCATTTTGCAGACCATGCTTCCAAATGGCCAACCTGGGGAGAGGATAGAGATCACATACTGAGAGATGATCCGGGCTAAATTATACAGGCAGATACACATTAATTGGATTACATTAAAAATGACTTTACACGGGTGTCCCATTATATATTCACTGTTGAACTTCCATAGCATTTACAATGACGTACTTCATCATGCTGAGTGTCATTTGACACGCATCTTTCACTGAGTCACCCAAGCAGCTGATTAAATATATTTCATGTCCAGTGGATGGTATTTTGCATGTTGACAAAATGCCAAATTATAAAGGGCCACATTCGAAAAATAGAGTTTAGATTATAATAAACATCTGCTTGAAAACGATGGTTAACAACACTGAATGTCAGTTCAGTTTGTTTGGCCAGTTTTGCCTTTAAACCTTAATCAAGAATTAGCTAAAGTGTAATCAACGCACTGCTGTGGGCCAGAACAGCAAGATGCCTTCAAAATTACCTTGGTATACAGCATGTGGGTCAGTTGCTCTCACACGTCCCATCTGGTGGGATTTAATGTATTTTGTGTATGATTGGAGGAGGTGAATTGGCTTAGGGAAAGGCTTAACAATATTTCGCTGTGGGGGAGGGGAGTGTCTGTGTAGGAGACCGAATTCATTTGCATGTTGTTTATAGTGACTCTTAGGGGCCATGCATACAAGATATGTTTTTGAAAACACACGTTAGATGGACATTTTTATGCACATGAATTCAGAATTTGAGCTTTTAGTCCATGTATGTTAGGTTTGAGGTTATTTACATGAGGTCATACCCCTTGTGAAAAAGTACTTTATCATGATTTAGGACACTTAATTGCTTGTTATTCCCAATTAAATGAAAATGTATAAATGTATAGTAAATGCAATCAGTTTAACTTTAGAGTGTTTGAAGCAGTACAATTTTGTAATTTCGCAATGTTTATATATATAGACTACCAGTCAAAAGTATTTGAACAGAAAGATTTTTTTTTTTTTAAAGAACTCTCTTCTGCTCACCAAGCCTGCATTTATTTGATACAAAATACAGCTAAAGAAGTAACATTGTAAAATAATTTTATGTCAAATAACAGTTTACTATTTGAATATATTTTAAAATATAATTTATTCCCGTGATCAAAGCTACATTTTCAGCATCATTACTCCAGCCTCATTCTAATTTGCTGATTTCCTGTTCAAGAAACATTTATTATTATTATTATTAATATTTAAAAAAAGGTAAGTACATTTTTTCAGGATTCTCTGATGAATAGAAAGATCTAAAGATCAGCATTTACCTGAAATAAAAAGCTTTTGTAACATTATACACCATTCAAATGCTTAGATATATATATATATATATATCTATATCTATCTATCTATCTATCTATCTATATATATATATATATATATATATATATATACAAAGT
>CM070011.1:8440784-8470764 GCA_036247105.1 Cirrhinus mrigala | reverse complement strand
TGATAGTGACCAGCAGCGTCAGTCTCCAGACACTTTCACTGGATCCTTTTCCACACAAGTGAATGGTGACTGGGATTGTTGTGGTTTTTTCTTCCAAGGAACTAAAATTCATAAAGCCTATGTTTGGAACATGAAGCAGAGTTTTCATTTTTGAGTGAGCTAAGGGAAAACGTAAATAACTGTAAACATATGTTTGCAATTATAAATACTTCTCAGTGAATGAGGGGATAAAATGTGACACTTGACCACAAAACCAGTCATAAGGGTCTATTTTTTTAGACTGAGATTTATACATCATCTGAAAGCCGAATAAATTAGCTTTCCATTGATGTATGGTTTGTTAGGATAGGATAATATGAAAATCTTAAATCTAGGGGTGCAAAAAAGCAAAATATTGAGAAGATCAACTTTAAAGTTCCTAGCAATGCATAATACTAATCAAGAATTACGTCTTGATATATTTACAGTAGGAAATTTACAAAATATCTTCATGGAACATTTTGTATTTTTATAATTCGTATTTTATTTTTTATATATAGTAAATAACGGGAACAAAAGACAAAACGGTGCTAAATCATTCACAATCTGTAAGGAACTGATGTAGATAGAGGTGACTGGTAAGAGTCTGAGAGATGAGACTAAATGAAAAATTGTGAGCGCTCTGTCTGTCAGTGAAGTGAAATGAGCTGGAAATTGGCTTCCAAGGCTGGGAGAAAGACAGACACATCAGTACTTTGGTAGCTCTCTCTGGGATTATGTCAGTGCATAACAGTACTGTTTATATTAATAGCTGTTTGAACGTTGATTTAGTTAATTTAGTTGCTTAAACTCTTGGGAAAGCTTGTTATAACTCTCATTCTTATTTAACCTAGTCATATCCTTTATTTTGTGAATTTGTCGAAATAAATGAATGGTTTAGCTATAATATGTTACCATATCCATTTGTTACGATGGTATTTGCAACAATGTTGATTCTTATAATCTAGTGAGTGAGTAAGTGAATACACCTACATTATACTGTATACACAACTGTATACATCTCATCTTTATATATTTATCCTATAGCTGATCATGTGAAAACAAGAGTCACTGGTTTATTCAGGGCTTCAGGTAAAATTCATATATTGGTTCATAAAGATTCTGCTTGATTTTAGTATGTGTTTTGTAGAGCTCTAAAAATAGTGGCTCATAAGTGAAGTGAGCTAGGTGTTGGCTTTAGGTGGAACATGGTAGTTATGAGCATTAGTGCTATGGTGAGTCATTTAAAGGACCGTGCATGCAACAATTCCTATATTAGGATTTTTAGATCCATTTTCATCTGTGACCAAGGCGTGCACGTAACAATAAATTACTAAAGTAGAATTAAAACAGGAAATGGGAGAGATAAGGATAGTTTAGATTCTGCAGAGAATCTGACCAGCTAATCTTTTCTGATGCAGTGATGTGTATGGTCTTGCATTTCAAAGAGGGAAGAATAACAGAGTGTAAAATAAAGCTGCAATGGAAAATTTAAAAATCTATATGTAACTCTGACAGACTTAATTGCAAGCATCTGCATGTTTTCTGCCTCCTCCAAGGCTTCTGATTGGTTGATAGGTTTGTCACAGTGTTATAAAATGATGCAAAAATTGCAGCTATGAACAATGTACACATGAAAGGATAATTGAGGCACCACTGGGGTTCTTCAGAACCCTACTGAGAACCTCTAGGCGCTCTTTCAGAAAGGCCATTCTCTGAGGATCTAAAGATTTAAGGGTTCTTCCAGTAACCCCTTCATAAAGGCAAAGGTTTGAATCACAAATACATACTGAAGTTCCCTGAATGCACAGAAGGATATTTGAGCTACCTTCAAAGGATGTCTAGAGGTTCCCCAGAGGATTCTGTACCCATATAGTGCCTCAAGTATCCTGTCATTTTCTCATCGTACAGAGAGAATGTCTCCCCCAAATGGTACTTTGAATGAATTCTGCTAGTGCAAGACTTTTGTAATGAGTTACATATATCCTTTGATGTTGTATATTTGTGGGTGTGTATGATAATCTGTTTAAGTGCTAGTTGGGCATTACTGTTCTTAACGGTGCAAACAAGCAGTATTAGAGTCATAAATTATTCACTTTAGTTCCTTGTGAGGAACTAAATGGGAAATTGGAGAGCTTGGAAGTCCCTTTCAGGCATGTGGTTAAAGCTAAAGCAAAGTAAATATACTTTAGTAACAGTGACATGAAATTAGATTTTTTAAATTTTTTATTTCATTTTTTATTTATTTTTTATATTGTCCATCAGCAAATGGGTGTTCAAGTTCAGGTTTAAATTTAATTTATGGATAATGTGTCCTTATGATACTAGTTCATCCTGCATTCATTGCACCTTCTATAATAAATAATTCAAAATATAATCATCAGATTACAATCAGACTTGATTTATGTAACTCAGTAAGTAATGTCCACCGAATTCTAAACACGATTTTAGCAAGTAAGGTAGAATTACTGGAAATCTCATTATCAGCAACCCTGTGTGTGACAAAACAGATTAATTGGCTTATTATATTTTAAAATGTTCTAAAGGCCATCTCCACAGGACTTGGCATTTATACCCTCTAGGAAAAGACATAATTAATTTACTGAACCTCAAATTAAATTTGATCATGAAGGGCTCATTGACACTACTGTGAACATTGTCAGTCATCCATCAATGAAGATATTGATGTACTTTATTCAAGGGCTTCTGGGCATGCAAGATTTTGGAGCAGCTGAATATCTCATTTATAACTAAAATATATTATTTTATATAAAAATATGTTATTTAGAAAATGTTTACTACAAGATTAAAAATGCACACAAATTAACAAAAAAGAATAACAGAAGTCTGAGAAGAGAACATGAAAGATGCTCTGCTGAAGCAAAACATTGATGATCAGTGTGTGTTATAGGGACACCAGCTTTTCCAGAAAGACCAACGTCCTTAGCAAAAAACATCTGTTATGCACAAATGTATTCAATACTGGTGCACCTGCACTGACTATTTGGCCTCCTGGGATGTTCCTGCCATGTGTTTTTTAATATGATGTGTCAGCATGCTAATTATCAGACATGTTTTATAGCTGAAATTCTACTAATTGGCAGTCAACCTCCATTTGGTCTTAGTGAATCAACTTCAAACCTCTGCTTCATGTGGTGTTTCCACTGTTTTTCCAAACATGTTTAAAGGTATAGTTACCCAAAATTTAAAATTCTTTCATTAATATGCAAACCCATAAGACCTTTGTTCATCTTCGGAATACTGACACGGAAGAGAAGAAATTGTTGAATAAAGTCATTATTTTTTATTTGTGCACAAAAAGTATTCTGGTAGCTACATCAAATTAAGGTTGAACCACTGATGTCACATAGACTGTTTTAAAGCTGCGGTCTGTTACTTTTGGCACAGTGGTTAATAAATAGAAATGCTTGCGTCTTGCGGAAGAACATTGTAGCCCGGAGCTGCTTCTCTCTGTTTATGTCTATGACGAGTTACACAGGTACTGGGCTACTCCGCAGCGGTTCCTATCAGAGCCAGTCTAAAATAGTCCAAATAAAAAAATGCATTATAGGTGTACTGTAGTGATTCATTCAGGATAAGCCAAAGACACGGTTTGGAAAATAGATTAATGATGTACTCACATGTTATATACATTTTGTAAATTATGAGCACAAAAATGTTATGGACTACAGCTTTAACAATGTCCTTACTACCTTTCTGGGCCTTGAACGTGTCAGTTGTGTTGCTGTCTATGCAGGGTCAGAAAACTCTCGGATTTCATCAAAAATATCTTAATTTGTGTTCTGAAGATAAACGAAGATCTTACGGGTTTGGAATGAGGGTAAATAATGACAGAATTTGCATTTTTTGGGTGAACTATCCCTTTAATTGCTTTACATGTCTGTCAAAAAAAAAAAGTAGGGCATCACCCTGTATGAACCCGAATTTGAGAAAATATATTTAGCTGCAACACAACAGTAATCAGTAAATCACCAACAGCTTCAAATAACAGCTTCAAAAACAATACCATAACTTGGTTCGTTGATTATAGCAGGAGTTTGCAACTTTATCAGGTCAAGGACATTTTAATTTTACTTAATACCTACTAAGAGGTAAAATATGAAATATTTAGCTGATCTATGGCTGTTTTTGCTCATGATATTATGGAACTGATGACATCTGCACTATACTGGACCCTTCTGTCACCTCAGATTAAACACTTCATAGATATAATTCTGCATGCTGTGCTTTATGCCCCTGTACTTGACAGTTCATCACTATGAATGTATTCACTCCTGCAGGGCCTTTGTAATGGATAAGACTTTTTTACAATAGGTTACCTTACCTTCTCACATTAACACATTACATATTATTAGATTTTGATTCAGTCATGGCAACCTGTAGGAATTGAGAGTGGGAAAGAGATGGAAAAGTGTAAGGTGTTTGCCAGTTAAGCCATGGGATGATTGGTTAGCCTTTTTTTATTCGCAGCATGTGAGCAAAATGTTAACAAACCCAGAAAGATTATGTTCATACATGACATAACTCATTTTTCAGCCAAGGTAATTTTAAAAGCAAAACCAACTTCAAATCAAGACAGGCTAATCAAGTCTGAAAAATCATTAATCATCTATACACCTTCATGTCACTTGAAATTTTTAGTCCTTTTCCATTTAACAATATGCATAGTGATCAAATGTCAAGTTTAGTTGCACATTTGCTAGGTTTATCCATCTAACCAACTAACTAAATAAATAAATGAATAAATAAAGGTGCATGATATAACAGAAAATGTTAAAAATCAGCTAGAGGAGTTGATGAGCACCAGGAGAACCTTTGGAGATCTCTAGTAATGCTTTTCTGAGTCTCGTTTGACCCTGAGCAGTTGTACGAACACTCTTAATTCTGCCAGTAAGAGATCAGTGTATGATCTCTTAAACACCCTGCTCTCACATCACACTGGATTTTGGCCATCTCAGCATAGCATTTCTTTAACATTTCTACAAAGTTCACTATCCTGCTGAAAAAGCATACTGTCTTACTTTCAATGAAACTCTTTCATCTAACAATATTAAGTAGCTCAGAAAGTCACTATAATAATACAGAAGAAATAAATCCACATCCACATGAAAGATTAAATTAACGAGACTAAGACCAAAACACAGGGTATATATATATACACACTGACTAAATGGAATAATTAACTAATGCATAACCAAGGAAACTAAGAACAAAATGGGAACAGAGACAACTAAACTAAGAACATAACTTAACCACATAACCATGTGACACTTGACAGTTGAGGTCAAAACCTTACATATACCTTACAGAATCTGCAAAATGTTAATTATTTTACCAAAATAAGAGTGATCATACAAAATGCATGTTATTTTAGTACTGACCTGAATAAGATATTGTTAAAGATGTTTTCATATAGTCCACAACAGAAAATAATAGTTGAATTTATACCCCGTTCAGAAGTTTACAGCTTGATTCTTAGTGTTCTTACCTGAATGATCCACAGCTGTGTTTTTTTGTTTAGTAATATTTGTTCATGAGTTCCTTGTTTTTCCTGAACAGTTAAACTGCCTGCTGTTCTTCAGAAAAATCCTTCAGGTCCCACATATTCTTTGGTTCTTTAGCATTTTTGTGTATTTGAACCCTTTCTAACAATGACTGTATGATTTTAACTAGGACAACTGAGGGACTCATATGCAACTATTACAGAAGGTTTAAATGCTCACTGGTGCTTCAGAAAAAAAACAGCACACATTAAGTGCTGGGGGTGAAAACTTTTTCAATTTGAAGATCAGCGTAAAATTATTTTGTATTCTGGGAAACATGTAAGTATCTTCTGTCGCTTCTGAAGGGCAGTACTAAAAAAAATAATATTTAGACAAAATAAGAAAAATGTACACATCTTCATGCTGTTCAAAAGTTTTCACCCCTCAGCTCTTAATGCATCATTTTTTTATCTGAAGCATCAGTGAGTATTTGAACCTTTTATAATAGTTGCATATGAGTCCCTCAGTTGTCCTTAATGTGAAAAGATGGATCTCAAAATCTAAAATTCAGCTATTATTTTCTCTTGTGGACTATATGTAAATGTCTTTTATGTGAAATATCTTATTCAGGTCAGTCCTAAATAAAAAATAACATATTTTGTATGATCCCTCATATTTTGGTAAGATAATTAACATTTTACAGATTCTGCAAGGAGTATGAAAACTTTTGACCTCAACTGTACATTGTTGACAGTCAACTGTAAAAGTTTAATGACCACTGACCTGATATGAGTATGAAGGACAGTTTTATTAGCATATTATTTGTTTGACATGGAACAGCCATAAAGTCCTTTTCCAAATGTGTAGACCTGAATGAACATCTATGCATTAGCTTAAAGCTTAGCCCTGATGGTCATAATTTTTGAGTTATTTGTGTTCTTAAATCTTCTTCTGTGGTTAATGTCTTTTTTTCTTTCTTTCTTTCTTTTTTTTGTTCTTTATTTCAAGGCCAGGCCGAACAAATGGGAGCCTAATTAGATAATAGTTCATTCAATGAACAGGGCCCCTGAGTGCATCCTGCTCACAAGCATACAAATAGACCCCTCTCATTTCCTGCAATCTCTCACATTCTTGTTCAGCAACCATACTTAACAAGAGGAACAGGCCTCTCTGTCCTTTTCAGAGTGACTACTACAGGATTGTATTGATGAACAATTGTATCTACAGTACAGTAATACACTTGGCGATGAACAGAGATGGAGAGTATTTAGTAATTAGTTGTGGTTTTCTGCACATGTTTGTCCTAAGTACATGATGGGCTGATACGTCAAGCCAGTGTAATTGTTTTTATGACTCACAATTTATTCGCCTAATTGACTGCTGTCCTGTCTGTGTACTAGAACATCTGATGCATCCAAAAAGTACATTAAGGCATACAAATTATTAATAATAATAATATTTTGCAAACACTCTCTAATAGAATTCTTTGTTATGTTTCATTCACTTTTATTACTGTAATTTATTAACTTACCAAAAAATTACCCCATAATTTACAGTGTAAATGACTTTCTTCTCTCAGATGAATACAATCTGGATTATATTAAAAAATGCACTGGCTCTTCCAAGCTTTATAATGGCAGTAAATGGGGGTTGGGATTTTGAAGCCCAATAAAGTGCATCCATCTATCATAAAAAGTACTCCATACGTCTCCAGGGGGTTAATAAAGGCGTTCTGAAGTGAATCGATGCATTTGTTTAAAGGTAGGGTAAGTGATTAAGTGCCGTTCGTAGGATAACGTAGGACGTAGGACGTAGGTGTAGCGTAAGAGTATGCTAGACTCATGAGAACCAAGTTTTGTTTAGAGCAAAGGCAAACCAGTCTCCTCTTGTCTTCTATTGAAATCTGACATTTTTCTTTACAAATCCTCATTTTGTACTTCTGATTCGTGACTGGTATTTTGTTTTGCTTTTTGTTTTGCTCACGTTCATCACATCTCATCTGTGTCCATCATCCGCTGGAACGCCAGTTTCTCGCGAATGCACGTTTACATTTAGCGGAAACTAGGGTATGGTTTAAATTTTACTAACACATCAATTCACTTCAGAAGGCCTTTATTAACACCCTGGAGTACTTTTCATAATGGATAGATGCACTGTTTTGGGCTTCAAAATCTTAACCCCCATATGCTGCCATTATAAAGCTGAGAAGAGCCAGGACATTTTTTAATATAACTCCAGTTGTACTTGTCTGAAAGAAGAAAGTCATATACATCTAGTATGGCTTCAGGGTGAGGAAATCATAGGTTATTTTATTTTTGGGTGAACTATCCCTTGAATGTGCCAAAGTTGCCCATCTCTTGAATCCTGAGTTTTGATGGGCCATATACTAGAATTTAACAGGTTAGGTTCAGTAAGATCAGCATTTTTACTTAACTATGAGCTTTATCCTAAGTCTTTAAAAAAATTATTTTAGGAATGTAGATAAAGGAAAATATTATGTATATCCTGAATGCTTGACTCACTTCTGTTGATTAGATACTACTGAATAGATTCTCATGAAACATAAGATAATTGCAGCAATGCAGCATATTAAAGGTCAACAGTTACCCTGCCATTTGTGTATTTAACAACACTGACCTCCATCATGGCAAATGTCACTTGAATTATCCAGTAATATTATGAGCTGTTAGTTTGTGAGTGATTACATGCACAGCAAATGAAAATGAATTTAAAAATATGTAAAGGCCAAGTGTGCACACATGCACCAAATCAAGCAAGTTCTACCAGGTTGGCACCAAACTGCCACAAAGATTAAGATTGAGATAATGCTAATACACATCTAATCATTTACAATATTTCAGACCAATGACCATTGCCCATGGAAATGGGAAATGTCCAGGAAATACATGTTCCCCCCGATGTCTGTGTTTGTGTTCTGTCTTTCTGTGGTCTCTACAAATGAGTTACTAAAACTATTTAAACAACATGTATTTACTTCTTTGTATTTAATATTCAAGTGGCTGTGTAGAAACAAAGATGATGTCCAGTTCAACGGTTATTAACACAACAACAGCTTCATAACTCATAAGATAATTTAGTAACAACATTATTTGAAGTACAGTACCTTCAGTTGCTAATGGGTTTTGTTTTGTTATTCACAGCTGCCTGTCCTGGGATTTGATAAGAAAGTGTCTGCTAACAAGTCAAATGTTTGACTATTTGCAAGCTCTAAAAACACACAAGTGGACTTTTAAACTTCAGCAGAATGGCTTAGGAATATAAAACAATGTTTTTGAGTCTGGAGCAATGCTTTGGAATTGACTTTTTATGTGAATAGCTTATAAAATATGCTAGATATGAACTACCTGCCCCAGGTTATGCCATGCTAGACATGCCAAAATAGAACCGAACTCAAAAGTAATTATAAGAAGTAGTGAATCTTTGAAGACAGCTATTATTCATTTAATAACAATTAAGAAAATATGCTTTTGTGTTTATATCCAAAATATGTGGATTTTGTAGCCTTGATTGCCCATTTCCACTGCAGCCGGTAACACTAATGGTGTTTAGTGTTTCATAACAGCATATGCCATTACAATGAAAATAAAAGAAACAGAACAGAGAAGAAAGGATAAACTATAGATTTAGATATGGAAAGTGTTATATGATTAAAAAGAGGCAGAGCTGTTTCATCTCTGTCAGCGGGCAATGACATATCAACGTCTTTCCTAATAATCCTTTCCTGGACTCCTGTAGTTATGAAAATGTAAATGAGAATGAAAAGGAGTATAAACAGCCAGATGATCTCGCATGAGGGTAGGTGATCTACTATGCCAAGGTGTCAGGCTGCCATCTGGCCTTGATCACAGCAACCTCAGTAAGATACAACAGTTGCTTCTCTTTGAAGATCCTGTAATGAATGAGATAATCTCATGCGCCGTGCAGCTGTAGGATGAGTAAATGAATATGCCCGAGACACATTCTGATCAATTGTCATTGGTGTTTTACACATCATAACAGGCAGTCTGGCTTAAATGTCCCACTTTACATGCATTCAGATCAGCACATCATTGCTTCAGGTCTATTTGGTTAAGCTTATACAAGGATTACGTCCTGCCAAAATATTACGCTCTACTTCACCCAGAGTTCTTGTTTATAAGTTTATACAAAGACACAAACATTCAACCCATCAGGCCTCTGCCCAGTCCAAAGCATCTTTTGTCAGAGAGAAATCATCCAATGATAAAAGAAAACTTAAAAAGTGACCATGATTTTTATCCAGTTCATATCACTTAATGTGAGTGTCGCCTGGATAGGTCTCACTGGGAGCTCATTGAATTGTTTACAATGTTTTTATATATTATATAATTTTTCTCCCCATTACACCTGATAAACAGTGATAGGTATGCAGACAGGATACGTCTAAAACATTAGGCAGGCTGAATATCTGATAATATCTGACACAGCGTGTCTGTTTTTACATGGTGCTCCATGAGACTGAAACATTAAGGGGATTAGTCATAATTTTCATATTGAAATCCAGAGCCCAAAACTTCTGGGGATCCAATATATTCTGTTACACTATGCATAAATATGGAAACTTTGTTTGCCAATTATGACAGTTTTATAGCGTATTAAAGATCGTAATTGCTCTACCTTATTAATTAAGTTCTTGTGAACAAGTTAAAATGCCTTAAAAATAAAGGAATAAAGTACAGCTAGCCATTAGCTCCAAATAAACCTGACAGCATGATCAGTCTTGTATAACACTTAAGGCCCAGGGGTTTATTTTGCAATAATGACCAGCTGACTGTACATTATTCTGCTCGTTACAGGACCAGTTTACAAAATATGTAAATAAATGGACATGGAATATTAATTTGATTTAAAATTAATTGTAGTAAATTTGCTTTCGCCCACCTAGGAAGGCGAAATAGCATAGTGATGGTTACTCACGTCACAGATGACGTTATGATTCTTGGATCACATGTCACTTAATGTGCAGTTGACCATATGCACGCATTACTTCCTTGTTTTTAGACAAGCCAGCTCATTTTCGGTCAACTGTACTGTGTGGTAATAGTAGTGTCCTTTGCTCGTTTTCTCTACATAATCCATTCGACCTAAACATCTAAGCCGATGTCAAAAATAGAGCTGTGCATTAAATGATTCAGACTAAATTCAGAGTAACAAAACTACAGAAGTAACAAGTTTGTGTTGGTTGAATATAGGCTTTTTAATAGCATTACAGTTCAAGATAAAACTTTGATTAAACGTATGTAAAAAGATGTAGTTAATGAAATCTAAAATGTTTCAAATTCATATTGATTCATATTGAATCCATTATTTAATTCTTATACCATTAATATTTAACTTGTTTACTTTGTAGTGAACTATATATAAGTATTTAATTAATTCACTCCTATAGGCTGTTTGTGTCTGACCTTATTTATTTATTTATTTTAATGACTTTCTGCATATGCTATACTTCAATACTTAAGTAAGGTTAAAGTACTGAAATTTGTTATACTAGTAATTTAAAAAAAGCAAGACTTGGAAAAACTATGGGAGTTGAAATGGCAGCTACATCCAATGAGTGATCTTTTACTGCCATCTTCTGGTTATAAGGGTAATTTCATGTCATTTTCATTTTAAAAAGAAGTTTTCCGTGAAAAAGCATTTATGAATGAAAAGTGAATCTTTGAAGTGAATTTTACTGCACAGTTGTAGAGTTGAAAAATAATAAAGGCTTTAAAATATTACAAGATTTTAAAAATGTGTTCATGACTATGAAGGCAAGTTATTGATTATCAAGAATAAGATGTCGTTGAAGAGAAGCATCTCTAGCTTGCTAACGTTAGCCTAAACATGTATGACAGTCTAGCTGTCAGCATTTAAATGTACAACTACATGTCTCTGTACTTTTCTGGGAATACCAGGCTTAGAATTTAAATTATATGTTGTTAAATAGTATGAAACTGAATGTTCAAAATATCATTATTTACGTTGTTGCAATTATTATTTTTCTCAGTTTCTGATAAGAATGAGGCAGGAGAGCAGTCTCAAGAGTCCCCACCTATATATAGCACATATAAAATGAGCTACACCGGAAATTACGAGCTGACTTATCATTATGCGGAAGTTCTAAAGAACGTGGTCAGTTAGGAGTACATCACATAAGAAAGAATGGTGGGATCTGTGTAGAACCTCTTACTGTATTATCAACACAAGGAAGACACAAGTGTAATAAAATACATTTTATTAACAAAAGATAGACAAGAGTAATTAACAACTACTAAATGAATACCATGAACAAAAATGAATAAAGTGCATGAGAAGCATAACATGCAAGTGTAAACAAATATAGAAAATGCAAGACAACTTACACAGTCAGTTTGTGCTTGTGAAAATACCTCACCCAAGAGACTGTGTATGAATCTAAAGGATAAAAATTTATTTTGTAATTAAATCATTGACACTCAAAGCAATGAGCCTGTTTTAAGCGTTACAAATAAATAAATAAACAAACAAACACACATCTGAACAGGATGCCATATACATCCTGATGTGCTAATTGCATTGTGAGCCCTGTCCTGAAATGTCTCAAACATTTATTTACTGAGTAATTACAGAGTTTTCTTCCACGCACGAAGTATATTTAACTACAATTTCCAGCCCACTGTAACATCTGTAGAACAGACAAACCCTTTCAACACATATACTATTAGCGTTGCACATCCCAGTAACCCCTGCAGTGTTTAATGAGCAACAACAAGCACAGATTATGTCACATTGCATCACATTTAATGACTTTTTGTTTTGGTTACTTACTTTTTTGGCTGTTTCACGGCACACGTTTGGCATCCAGACAGGATCTGTGTCAGACTGTTGACAGTTGGACATGAACGTTTTGTAAACTGACACAGAAAATCAGCCACTTAGTGGTCACTGTAAATCAGTGATTCCCAAATCTGAAAGCCCCAACACTGGACATTTGTACATGTCCCATATCTCTCTACTTAAAAGATGACAAGTTAAATCAGATGCAATTACATTAGTCTAATTGCTTAGTTTATGATGATTGGACTAGTGATAATCACTGGCTAAAGGGATAGTTCACCCAAAAGTGAAAATTTTGTCATCATTTACTCACCCTTAAAATGTTCCTAAATTGAATTTTTAGGTGAACTATAAGTAACAGTAATTTCCACAGTATTTTTTACAGTATTTTTTTTTTCACAGTGTAATAATGAAAACATTTATTTCAGTGAAAAAAAAGAAGTCACAAAACAATAAGTAGTAATTATTTTTATAATAATTATAATAATTTTAAACAATAGGGCCCTACAATATTTTTGCTTTCCCCCCCCCCCCAGAAATAATCAAATGAAGGCATTAAACAAAAATTGCAATAAAATTAATACATGGAAGAAAAATTGTGTGAATATCCAGTTAATACAGAGGCAAACGGAATATGCAGGATTTATATATAAACCGTCTTTTTGCATTTTGATATTCACAGACACTGGTGCATATCGCAGTGCGAATTAAGTGACAGACCAACTTTTCATTTATTTATCCAAAAATCAACGAATTCCTTGAAATTTCGCGCTATCCACCTTATTTTTCAATGCGGAAGTAAGCTGTTTTCTGGTAATGTGTTAGACGTCCGGTTTATAATCCGCCATAGGGAAATAACCAGAAGAATATCGAAGTTCAGTAAACGGTAAAACAGTTTGCACTACAAAACAGTGCCTTCATAATTAACATAATACATTAAAATAATATGGTAAGACACACCAGTTTGCAATATCAAGCAGCAAAACGAGCTTTTTGTGCAGCTAGAAATAGCTGGAAGTGGATGAGACCGGAAGCCAGACAAAAAAAAATTACAAATGGCGGCACCCACTCTTATTGGGAAAAATAAGGTGGATAGAGTAAATCCGTTTTTATGAATGGACTCGCGATCCCGCCCGTGTTTTTGCGCGTCCATGTAGAGACAGAAATGACATGCGGTCGTATAAATAAGAAAAATACCATAAGGTTATTTAGTTTGTTTAATAAAAAATATAGATCTGTATATACCCATTCTATCCACCTTATTTTTCCCATAAGAGTGGGTGCAGCCATTTGTAAATTTTTTGTGTCTGGCTTCCGGTCTCATCCACTTCCAGCTATTTTTAGCTGCACAAAAAGCTGGTTATGCTGCTTGATAATGCAAACTGGTGTGTTGTACCATATTATTTGAATGTATTATCTTAATTATGAACACACTGGTTTGTAGTGCAAACTGTTCTACCGTTTACTGCACTTCGATATTCTTCTCGTTAGTTCCCTATGGCGGATTATGAACCGGACGTCTAACACATTTCCAGAAAACGGCTTGCTTCCGCATTGAAAAATAAGGTGGATAGGAAAGGTAACCTTAAGTGACTTCTGTTGTAATCTGGCGTTGAAAATTAAATTAACTTCAAGGGAGGCGGGGCGCCTTCCTAACGGCTTCCATTTGAACAAGTCGCCATGTTGACTGTTCCAAGATGGTGGCGCTGTTGACGAGCCAAACGCGGTATTTACTAAAATCTGTGTTGAGCATTACTTTCATGTTACAGACCGCTGATATTCGGTGTATTTACATAGGTTGCTGTAGTAATGATTTTAATGTGAGTACGGCATTAAGAGACAACTGTGAGTAGCTGTCATTGTGGAAAGAGAAAACTATGCGTCCATCATGATATTTCGCCACGGTGCTGCTCTAGGCGCCTAAAATATAAGCAACGGGGCATCGCTGCACTTGCGCATTCGTGCATAGGCTATGCTGTGTTCAAAACCACTGAATCGTTCGTTCATTCGCTATTCACGAGTGAATGCTGTAATGTTAGTCCGCTGCATGACAAAGGAGGAAGCAAATGCCATTATATTCACAGATGATATTGTGTGCAGTATGACGCAAATGCAGTGACGGAAGACCTTTGAAATCTGATTCGACCGTTCTGTGATGCATTGCAATGTGTAAGCGATCCGAACTAATGATTTAAGCAAAAGCCTAATTAATCACCAAACCAAAATAGTAGTTGCTGATTGCTAACCATGGCATCTGCCTTTCACTAAACTGACCATGACTTCATAAACTCTGTAAATAGTTGTGTACTGTATTGTGTACACATTCTGTCAGTTGTGCTCGGATCTGAGGCACTCTGAAAGAGTGATGAGAAGAACTGAGCTGGCCTTGCAATACACCAGATACTTAAAATCACTGTGAACCAGTAAACTCTATAGACCTATTAAAGTCTGGAAAATGGTAGCAACTATGCTGTAGTAATGACCGATAAATCAAAAGTAGAACAGACTCTCAGCCAAAACAGATTTCACTGATTACTTTGACTGAAACATTTATTTCATTTTATTTTTAAAATGTGAACAGCGTGTGACAGAAGAAACAGATTTCATAACACATAGCTGAAAACAAAATGACCTAATAATGTACCTCTACCTTTTGGATTATTGGACCAAAACAGGTCTGGGATGGGAATTGTTGATCGATACTATTGATTCAGCCCGTCCATGGTGCAGCCTATAATCTGCAGCCATAGTTACAAAGAAATGGATCTTCAGCAGTTAGCAGCACGTAGGTATTTGGGGGTCATTTGAGTAAAATTGAAATGGTCTGCCAAAAGGATCATTCTGTTTGAGAAAGATGGAGAGGGAATCTTGGGTGAGTGTGGAGAATCAACAAGATGAAACATCTGCAGACGATGCTAAATAAAATTATCCAACTGGCCCTAAAAATGGGAACAAACTTTCTTTTTAAAAAAAAAACAACTTAAAAATCATGATTTATGCTCTTTGTTTTAAGTTTTGTGTGTACAGTTTTTAATTTTAGAATTGAACTACTGATAATTAGCATTTGTTATGCTTCCACCAAGCCTGGGGCGGTAAAATCCTTAGTTAAAAACACTGGAAAGATTGTCCTGCAGTGTTTGTGTTATTTTTAAACCAGTCCCATTTCACTGAGTGTTTTATTCTAACAGCTAACAGTGGTGTATTCCCTCTTTCATACTGATGAATTGCATGGACCATAGTGTGTCCAATGCACACTTATATTCTCCTCATGCATGAAATCTCAGTCACGCAGACATTATTTCAAAATGACACATAATGGAACAAAAATCAAAATTGCTTTAGGAAGATAAAGGACAGCCAGCCAAAAACAGCCTAAATTGGGTTATAGAAAATGTAAATTTACAGTATGTATTACAGGGAATTTGTTAGACAACTTATTCATTTATTGTTTTGACTGTTTTCTCTTAAAATATGTGGGGTTTGTGTAAGCTCCTCCTCTTCAGAATCAGTGGACTGTATATTTGCTTTTCTAGGTGACCTGAAAGGTTAATGTACTCAAACATTTTTACAAACATTTTTACAACTCTTATTCAAGGTTTGTTTGCTCTTTTTAGGTTCCAGTTGCTTGAATCCAAAAGTTGTTCAAAGCTGATGATGTAATTAACATGCTGTGTATTTTTTATGCCAGAAATGGGTTCAAGAGTGGCAATATTGGTAGCGAGCCAGCAGTCAGTAAGTTAATTCACTGCAACATTAACATCCATCACACGTCTTGTGTGTATATATACCGATCCACTACATTTTGTACTAGAACTAAATTTTGAATTTCTTGAATTTGGTAATGTGGTGTTGAATTAAATGTCACCACAAATTGCTAACCTGTAGGTCTATATTACTTTGAGTCCCCTTTTTACATTTCCCTAAAACTTTGAAGTGCACTTCTAGCTGGAACAAGATATCAAAGCATCGTTTGATAGAGAAGAACGAAAAGCTGAATTGAATATCAAAGTGAAAGCTAATATATCCTTTTTTTCCAAGAGCTTTTTGGCCTACTCCTTAATGCCAGGCTCCAATCTGAAGTCAGATCTAAGCTATTTTTAGATAAACTTTAATTCTATGATGTGAGGTTCTGAGTGTAACCTTTAAAATGCTCACAAAAGCTGTTCTCGTAGGTCATAGTTTGAGTCAGTGCTGTCAGAAAGTTTTAGTTTTAGTGACCAGCTGTCAAGCCGTGTTACGGGGTCTAAGGGAAAGCCAGAGTCTTGTTTGTATTTAAACATTTACATAACTGTCTGTTTTTGCTGGTTAATTTTTGACCACGCACACTTTTGTCTCTTGTGAAACTGCAACACAGAGGCAGTTCCTAATCTGAACTCATCTTGAAATCACACTACAACCTGTGGTCAAATATGAGGAGCGCAGCTCTCATTTTAATTTCTGCTTTAATAGTCCCAGCTTTGGTGGCTCTCAAAGGTAGGAAGAACAGACTTTATTGAATGTAAAGGTATATTACATGCTGCATTTCCACAGTGGTATAAGGAAGGATTCAGCCAGACTCATTACAACTCATTTTGTTTCTTTTTTGTGTTAATAATGTTAAATTAAAGTTTAACAGAATAACAACTGAAATTATGTATCTGTTGTGAGATGGGTGGAGAACTGACGAATGAATGCACTATGAAAAAAAATCAGTAGGAAATTACAGCTAATGACAACTATGTTGACTAATGTATATATATATTTTTTGTGCTTATACATTTATTCTTTATAATATCTTTTGTATGTCTACAGGCAAGAACTATGCCAAGGAAAATGTTTGCCAAGAGCTCAAAGCCATTGGAATTGAAACATTCAAAGAAATGCAAGTATTACGTTTGGTCACTTTTCCTGGAGAATTTACACAATTCTTAACCATAGTTTATAGATTTAAATTCAATGCTTCTTTATTTGTGCAAAATATTTGGCTCTCGAGTTTTAAGTTTAAAGTTAGTTTTAAAAAGTTGCTTAATTTTAGTTTTTTCCTTGTTTGTTTGTTTGTTTTACTGTTATTCACCTTTTGTCCAGACAATATCCCTGATGTAATTAGTAGAGATTCTTTGAACATGCTTGCATAACCTATTTTGACCTTTGATCCTCCTGCAGGGTCACTGTCCTCTACAGTCAAAAGTTCCCGAATGGGACATTCCAGGAGGTCAGTTGTGTGGCAGATGAAATGACCAAGCTTGCAGAAAAATGCTGCAAAGACGATGCCAGTCCTGACTGCTATGATAAAGGAGTAAGTGGTTGTCCTCTATGGTAAAGACATTGTGGCTGAACCGAATTTAGCAACAAGTCAAACTCATTCAAATGAACCCCAGGTTCCAGGGTAGAGTAATTCAAATGCAAATCTATTAGCTATTAGAGATAAAACATAAAATAAGACATTCACACTATTCTCAACTTAACCATGGGCTGTTATCATTTTATTAACCCTGGGTTAAGATCTCAAATAAATGGAAAGATTTAATAAAGCTACTAGTGGAGAGACGAAGCAGTGCGAACCAGGGGCTGAGTAATTATTTGATTAGAATCACCTCTTTATGCTTGTAGATGCTGGAACTAGTTTTGATCGCCAAAAGCATTTTTCACTACTGACGCAAAAAAGCAACCGTGTATTCTGAAGTGTTTTTACAAGCAACATCAATTACAAGTATTTCTTTACATTATAGTAGATGGTTTACCAGTGACAGATTTATTTTTTGAAAAGTATGAAAGGCGTGAAATTGGCCTTATATTTTTGGCTGTCTGCTGCCTTTGACGATAGAGAAATCACATGACGAACGTTTTCAGAATTGAGTGCCTGGAAGGAAAAATATGAAACTAAACAATGCTGACTTTATTAAATATTCATGTGCTTTTTGAACTGTCAGCTTTCATGGCACTGTGTTTAGTTCCAGCGCCCGGGAGAAAAAAAATTGATGGGAAACACGTTAACTGCAGTTTATGGCATTGCTTTTGCGTACATCAAGAGACTTAAAACAGACATAGTGGATGACATGTGCACAGATGGACTTAATAAAGCAGGTGGCGAGCTCTATTTGCCCAATAAACTTTATTGCCCTCATGAATATGCAGAAGTATTTTAACCGAAGGGTGAACAAGTTTGGCATCTTGAAACCTGAATACCCATTATTAATTGGATTAATTGCTATCCCAGGTGTGAAATGAAACAAGATAACCCATGATTTGAAAATGACCCAATATTAAAATGTTAAAGCGTGAGAGGCCTTAGTTAAATGCATACAAGTGTTTAGTAAAATCTAAAAGGCTTTGTAAATGGTACCTTTGTAAATGTAAAACCCATACCATAGCTAAATGTAGGGTATGCTAAATTTATACACTCCCTATCAATTACTTCCAGACTGCACATTTGGATGCATGAACATTAAGCAGAACTGGAGCAGAATCACATGCTAGATGTAGCACAACATACCTCAAATAGACTCATGCTCACATTCTAATTACTGTGGAAGTTCTAGAGGTAGTTAACGTAATTGCATCCCTAGCTCACACAGCCCCATCTTTTCAGAAGTCTCTCACCCTTGATGGTCTTCTCATTGGCAGGTTGTGCTTTTTATTATGCCTGACAGTATAAATCTCATCTTGCTAAATCTCTCAGGCTCAGTCTTAATCATCAGCTACAGCTAAGCTCATTACATCACATTTTCATGTGTTCCTGTCATCAAGCTTCTTTTCATTCTGTTTAAGTACATCACTGGTGTGTTCGCCAAACCTTTGCGGTGGCTTTCAATTTATATAAGACTGATTTGACCAGAGATAGGAGAGAGAGGCAGTTTAGTAATTATTTGGAATTGTGTTTTCATAAAAAATAATTTTTGAAGAAAAATAAAATTCTAGCTGGTTTAAAAACATGTTTGGAATGTGAGAAGTGGCTCGGTTGTTAGCACACAAGCTCCAACATATTGAGTTTGGTGCTTACACGGGTTACCTGAATTTAAATCTGCCTCGTGACATTTCCCAATCTAATTCCCCCCGCTTATCCCTATTGATTCTTGTCCTTTATTTCCAATATCCTATAAAATACCTAAGAAGTGGCAAAAGGTCACTTACTTGGAATGGTGAATGTGGAAACCATTATCAGCACAAAAATGCAAAAATCAATAGATATTCTTTTGAAAAAGAATAATAAAATAAACATAAAATGTAAATCTAAAAAATAAATAACAAAATAAATAAATATATAATATGTATTTATATGGTGGGTAGCACCTACCAAAAGTGGTGCAAGGTAGGACATGGTCATGGCTCACTGATGCACGTGGGGCACAAAGTCTAGCCCGTCTTGTCCAGTCACACAGAAGAACTACTATAGCTCAAACTGCTGAAAAACTTAAAGCGGACATTGGATGCAAAATTCACTTTTACATGGTCTTTGTATATAAATGTGTTTTAGCAGTGCGTGGACTCAACAACCCTGTAATGATAAAAACCCATTCATTTCTTTCGTTTAATCCCCCAAAAACCCGAACATTCTCAACTATCAAGTCATTTAGATTTTCTGAGCAATATGATGTCATACTGCTCAAGCCCCGCCCACCGCGGCTGATGGACTGTCCCATATTTTGCCCCTCAGTCAGTTGTATGCTAGTCTCACATAGCCAGACGTTCAGACTTACGACTGGAAAGTATGATCCAAGACGCCATATGACTGACTGGCAAATCAACCAGTCACGTTTCATTTTGTGCCAAATCATGTTTAGAGGCGTGGAAATGTTGGCACAATAACAGAACAGTGTGTAAAACTCTTTGAAATATTTAAAAGATTCTATGCCGCGAACTTTACATTTTTCACATACTTATGAAAATCCAGCGTTTAGTCGATCCTAATAGGCACTCGGCGTCACAGTTGTAAACACGACGGCTTTCTTCTTTCCTGAGGGGGTATAGCGGCACAGCATTTTTTTTCCAGCCAGAACGTCAAAGACCGCGACACAAGAGTCTCCCGGAAATCCTGTAAAATCTAAGCAATCCAATGACGACTTTGAAACTCCTGAAGTGTTTCCAGATAAGTGTGCCTTATGTATCAGACGTTTAGCCAATGTTCCGTGGGCGTGACGTCTGAGGCTGAGACTAGTTGTACACTGTCTGCCATTTTGTCCATGAAGTTTGCCTTGTTTGATGAATCACATTTTCTTTTTGACCTGTTGGATTGCTGGGTATGTGTATGTCATTTACCTGAGGAAGAGATGGGAGCAGGATGCACAATGGGAAGAATACAGGGCAATAGAGGCACTGTTATTCTCTGGACATTGTTCTGTTGGGAAACCTTGGGTTGCAGACATACACCCCTTCATGGCAGTAGTGTTTCCTTATTGCAGTGGCCTGCAAAAATAGTTCAGGAATGGTTTAAGAAACATGACAAAGAGTTCAAGGTGTTCCGTTGGCCTACAGATCCCCAGATCTATATCCGATTGAGCATCCATGGGATGTGTTGGCCCAACAAATCTGATCCATGGAGGCCATGTCACAACTTGCAGAACCTGCTGCTAGTATCTTGGTGCCAGATACCACAGAACAGATTATCATATAAACAGTGATGTACACTGTATGGATACTCACGACCCTACAGAGGATAAGTGGTTTGGAGAATGCATTTCCTTTCTGTGGCATACTGTTGCTTAGATGCAGGCAAAGAAAGCCTCTTAGGTTATAAATACAAATAAAATCTCCTTTAATTTGTGCATGGAGATAATAACATGTATCCTGACTGGAGGCAACTCCAGCTGAGCTCCGGAAACATTCCTGTTGTCAGTTTCAGGCCCAATCCTCAGCACACTTCAATGCAAATTAATTACAGTGCATGTTAGTTGGTGTGGGCACAGAGCGCTCGCTGCTTCATTCATTGTATCAGTGTCTTTCCCTGGGGACAGCTTACATTCATGTCATTAAAAAATAATTACTTGAACAGAATGTTCTCGTCTGCCTCAACCTGCTGATTGCTCACACTGCATTTGCAATGTTCCAATAGGCTTCAAAAACTGCAGACTTAAAAGAATAGTTCACCCAAAAATGAAAATTATTCCATGATTTACTCAACCTCATGCCATCCTAGGTGTATGACTTCTTTTAAGCCTTCTACTCACTGCACGATTTTAGCAATCCAATAAGATTATTGCTGATCACACTGTGCGACATGGGTCTAATAAACTTGGGTAAGACGTGCATGTAAACTGTTCTATTGACACCTATTGATAGTGACAAAAAGTGGAAGTGGTGAAAGAGGAAGGAATAAGAGCTTGAGGTAAGCAGTTTTAGATTTAAGCGCCATGTCGCATTGATTTCATAACGCATTTTTATTTGCTTGTCAGTAAACGTGGGTCATGGCAGCAAACACACCGTGTGAGGATCAGGCTGAATTTCTGACACTGTCAGAAAATGATGGTAGGCTATCTTTAATAACGGCCGTCTTTGAACCTCGCTCACTGTACAACAAAGGACCACAGATTAGAAGCCGCGATCACAGAAATCGCCACAATTGTTTCAAGATGCCAATCTTTCATCTGGGACAGCTGAAAATCGTGCAGTATGTAGAGGGCTTTCAAAGCTTCCAAGCTTCATAATGGTAGTGAATGGCCGTTGAGATTTTGTAGCAAAATAAAGTGCATCCATCCATCATAAGAAGCACTCCACACAGCTCCTGGGGGGTTAATAAAGGCCTTCTGAAGTGAATCGATGCATTTGTATAGGAAAAATATTCATATTTAAAACTTTAAAAAACGTAATCTTAAGCGTAAGCTCTGGTAAGAATATCCTAGTCTTGTCAAGACAAGTTTTGTTTACAGCAAAGGGAAAACCAGCCTCCTCTTGGCTTATATCGAAATCCTCCTACATTTTCTTTACAGATCCTTGTTTTGTACTTCTAATTCGTGACCGGTGTTTTGTTTTGCTCTCTCCTCTGCATTTCCGTCTCCACCCTAGCCTACATCCTTGTGAAGGCACTTACAACAGTTAGCAGAAGCAAGAGATTATGGTTTATAAAGTTGTAAATATAGATGTTTTTCTTACACAAAAGCCTTGATTCGCTTCAGAAGGCCTTTATTAACCCCCGGAGCTGTGTGGAGCACATGATGGATGGATGCACTTTATTGGACTTCAAATTCTCAACTGCCATTACAAAGCTGGGAAGAGCCACAACATTTTTAAATATAGCTCTGATTGCATTCATCTAAAAGAAGAAAGTCATATACACCTAGGATGGCTTGAGGGTGAGTAAATCATGGGGTAATTTTCGTTTTTGGGTGAACTATCCCTTTAAATTTCACAGCACATATGAGGTATACGATTGTCCCAGTGCCATTAAAAGACCATGAAGCTGTTCACACAAGCAAAATGAATGTACTAAATAAGTAATAAATTAAAAACTAAAATCACATCTCCAACAGAGAATGGATTTATGAAGCATTTCATTATTACACATGCTAGAAAAAATTGTTCATTTTGTCAGTACTTTCCTATGGTGTTGTTTTGCTTGCTTTTATTTACATACCAATCTCTTTCCAAGGCTACAGAGATCTCTGAGAAGTCATGCAGAAAGGACTCTCCATTCCCTAAACATCCAGGCATCGACCAGTGCTGCACACTTCAGGGTCACGAGAGGAAACTTTGTCTGGCCTCACTACGGTACTCTGCAGATGAGCTTCCCTCCCTGCTGGAGCCCACAAATGAAGAGATCTGCACCGAATACACTAAAAATGAGAAGGACTATGCTGTCAGGTGAGATTTGTCACATTAGAGTCATTATCAAGGCTATAATGCCTTAGGCTTATTAAGGGAAATAAAAACAGAAGAAATCAACGTCACCCACTGGTCACTTTAGTTTCTCATTTTCTTTAGCATAAACACATTGCTACCACCCAGTCTTCAGAAATCTTCTTTTTGGAAGGCTCTGTCTAGCCTTTTTGAAATAACCTCGATAAAATGTAGTTTAAAAGTACTAATTATTTCTCCTACCTAGTTTTATTTTAACACTTCTTGTAAACAGTACAAACTTGATTTGCAGCTGTGAAAGAGTAAAAATGCAATATGCTTGTTCTTACACGTCACAGTGGTAGAAAAGCATCTCTCATGATGGATCTGCAAATTCAGCATTTCCTTCTGAATGCATTCGTTAGAATGATGTGTCCCAATTACATTACCTTAGAAAAATCACTGGCTATTTAGTTTCTCTGAATAGCCATCATTTTTTCCAAACTGTTCTCCCAGGTATAGCATGATTAGAGAAAGAAATTCTCCATGTAAGCCTAATGGATTATGATAACATACCTTTGTTAGTATCATACTGATAAAAAGACTCTGGCTCTGAAGACTAAAAAGCATTGCTTCTAAAAACCAAAGCTTACTTATTACTCATCCACTGATTCCTTTTAACAACACCATAGTAGGGGTGGGAATCTTTCGGGACCTCACGATCGGATTCAGATCGATTCTTGGGGTCATGATTCAATTAAAAATCAATTCATGATTTTTTCGATTTTTAATCATGATTCACAGTTTTTCATACATTTTTTTGTGCACACTGGACATCAAACGCACCACTGGTGTGTTTTTTAATACAAAAACACACCAGTCTATAGCTTAGATAGTCCTGACTCAAGAAATCAGTGTTTCCTTTTAACTGTTAACTTCCTAATAAATTTAAAATACTTCACATCGAATGTGTTCGAATGCCATCACACTGTGTTCAGGAAAGAAATGACATGTACTACGAAACCCCTAAATACGAGATGGGAGGTGGAAAAAAATTCAGTGCTTCTCTTGCAATTATATCATTGGGTAATTATACTGGAGACTCACATGGAGAGACAGCAGGCCAACTTATCACATATTTTACAAGATTAGATGTTGTCAGTGGTGCTTAGGATCTGCAAATCAAAGCCTTTGTCCTATCAGTCATCTCTCCTTACTTTGTTTATGTGGTAAGTGATACATTATTTACTCTAATGTATCAGGGTACCACTAGCGCAGCTAACCATGTCCCTTTAGAACGCATTGCTAGTTTTCCGTCCCTTTCCAAATACTTCCCATAGTAACAAAAGTTCAATAATTAATATAATATTTTTTCAAACACTTGCCCTAGCTGAAAATGGGGCAGGATGTATATATTTTTCCTCCTCCATTGCTGTTGCTGTTTTGTTCCGACAGCATCATGCTATTATTATTATTATAATAACTAGAAAATCGATTTTTGAAATTTGTGAATCGATGCGAATCGCTAGAAGACTGAATTGCGATTTAAATGTGAATCAATTTTTTTCCCCCCACCCCTACACCCTAGTCATGTAAAATTCTGAGACCAGTTTTTCCTTTTCTCTTTTTTTTTATTAATCATAGTGTAAATATAAATATGTATACTAATTGTATGTATACTAACTTTTTGTCAGCCAGTCATTTCTAATCCATTCTCATCTCTAGTCTTGATCATATACCATTGTGTGCCACATTTTGGATATTATACACTTTTCAGAATCTTTAGACTTATCTTAAAGGGATAGATCACCTAAAAATTTTAATTGTGTCATTAATTACTCACTCTTATTTGGTTCCAAACCTGTAAGACCTTTGTTTATCTTCAGAAGACAAATTAAGATGTTACTGATGAAATCTGAGAGCTTTCTGACCCATCGAAAATATCTTAATTTGTGTTCTGAAAATGAACGACGGTCTTACAGGTTTGGAGACCAAGTCCAATAGCTGATCAAATACAGTATGTAACATCTCAGATGTTCCAAGACCTGACAAACACACAATAAACATGTTCAACCAGCCATTTGTTGCTATCTGTTGCAGTGTGAATTAACTAAGAGCTACACTATAAGTTTACACAATGACATTTCCATACAGTGGTACCAAATGTCCTGCTTAAATTCCCAATCCTGATTCTACAAGAGCAGTTCCTAAAGCTGCAAATTCTGTAGTGCTTTAGTGAGTTTCTTATATGTTTGTGAGCTGTAATAGCAAACATCTTCAGAATGTCAAGTGTCTTTTTTTCTCTACTGCTCTATAGGGAGTTCATTTTAAATTGAATACCATCATGTTCGATTGTGTGTAATTTGTCCATGGGACTAGAGTCAATATTACCTTATTTTCTGAACATGCTTTGGCCAATCTTATCTGCCTTTTTTTTTTTTTTTTGCCTAGGAAAGACATTTTGGCTTAATAGTCAGATAGAAGTGATAATTGCTTGTTGGGCTGGTTTGCCTCAGGGGAGGCCACTTGGTCAGAACTTCTATTCAAAGTCAATTTAAGTAATAATACAATATTTTGTTTGAACTTTAATGGCACTTAGAAGGACTAAGTCCTGAAATAAATAAATAAAATATTTCCACCCATCAAAGTGTTAATTGCCTTTTTTGGCAGTTATAGTCTCCTCTGATTGTGGCTGCATTAGTAGTGAGGGGAGATAAGTACCTTTTGTTGACGCACTGAAACAGATTTCTGTATCAAAAGTCAATTTGAACAAAATGAACAAATCATGCCCCCAAAGCTCATTAGTCAAGATGACGTACTCCTTCTTCGATAACAGACCAATATGGTCTATTTAAAATAACTTCTTTTCTATTTGAATATATTTTAAAATGTAATTTATTCCTGTGATTTTAAAGTAGATTTTTTTGCATCATTACTCCAGTCACATGATTCTTCAGAAATCATTCTAATATTCTGATTTGCTGCTCAAAAAACATTTATTTTTTTTATTTTGCTGAAAACAGCTGAGTAGAATTGTATTAGTTTTTTTTTTTTTTGATGAAGAAAACATTCAGAAGAACAGCATTTATCTGAAATAGAAATCTTTTGTAACATTATAAATGTCTTTATCATTATTTTTTATTCATTCAAAGCATTCTTTCTACATAAAAGTATTAATTTTTATAATTTCTTCCCTGATTTTTGGATCTTTCTATTTATCAAAGAATCCTGAAAAAAATGTACTCAGCTGTTTTAAACATTGATAATAATAATAAATGTTTCTTGAACAGCAAATCAGCATATTAGAATGATTTCTGAATGATCATGTGACACTGAAGACTGGAGTAATGATGCTGAAAATGCAGTTTGATCACAGGAATAAATTACATTTTAAAATATATTCAAATAGAAAGCAGTAATTTTAAATAGTAAAAATATTTAACAATATTACTGCTTTTGCTGTATTTTGGATCAAATAAATGCAGGCTTGGTAAGCAAAAGAGACTTCCTTGAAAAAAACATTAAAAATCTTACTGTTCAAAAACTTTTGACTGGTAGTGTTGTTTAATTGGCTGCATAAGACAAAAATACTCCAATACTCTTTTATTTACAGTGTGGGCAGCTGAAAGCTGATTTTAGCTTTGTGAACACAGATGTGAGTTTGCAGGTTCATAGGTTTTGTTTGACAAACACCCACACACATTGATGGACCTGGTTCTTACATATAATACATTTTTCTTAATAATATATATTTTGTATATATAATAGTTATAATTTACATTTTATAATTTTAACAAAGAGAAATCTAAATGTTTTGATGCTTTGGTACAAGGTTGGTAGTCACTTTTATCTAACATGTCATGTAATTATGTTTGTTTTGCTTACAGAAAAGCAGACCTCATGCCTGAAACCCTTTAGCTCATACATCTCTTCTTTTCTTACCTCTTCTCAACAAAGATCTGCATAATGAAGCTAAATTCGTGTATAGTCATATGAATCATTCTGTTTTAATATAAGCCTTGGGAGCATAAAGGAAAAAAAAATCGGTGACAACACACCCCCATCCATGCGTCAACAGGAGATTATATGCTGCTTTGATAGGATTAAAACAAAGAAACACTTTTGGTGGCTTTGATTTCTGATTAGAAGTTACTAATAGGGGGACAGAATATGCTGTGCCCTTTATGACTCACGTCTTGACGTCATAAGTCATTATTTTCTCTCCCTCAGGTATGTGTACGAGTTTGCCCGGCGGCACAGAAACATCCCAGCAGGCTTTGTTCTTAATGCTACTCAGAACCATGCGAGAATGGCAGAGAGATGTTGCCGCCCTGCTGTCAAAAACTCTTGTTTTCTCCAAGAGGTAGTGTGAACCACACATTTCTGATTACATTCTTTGGAAACCCTGGGGTGGCATGGCCCTAGCGAGAGGGGTGATGATGAGTGAATGTACTTAATGCTGATTATATTTTATCACTTTGTCATTTGCAATCACACGCGCACACACACAGTAAGACGCTACATATCATTCCAACCATAATAGTTGTTATTCAGGTAAGATGTCTTACAGGACCGTATTATTAGACGTCACAACTGAAGTAACAGGCAATGAAATGACAGGAAATGGTGGTCAAAGGGTTACAAAAAAAAGAAAATTATAGATATTCTGTTGTTGGGTCCAGAAATGGCTCAGACGTGAAAAATACAATGTCTGGTTAGATTGCACTTTAGTCATTGTAATATAGGGGAGACAGACAGTCACCTGTCTTTCACCTGCAGGCCCCCTAAAAATCTTGTAAGCTACAGTTTCTATAATATGTAATTATAGAAAGTTTCATTTATTTAAAAAAAACTGTATGTTGAGAAAGTTTAAATTTGCGACCTCTTATATTTAAGAAAGAAATAAACCTCTAAATAAATAGAAAATGCACAGCATCAGCTCATGCTCAGATCAGAAGCCTGAAATCATAGAAGCAGACAGTTTTTAAAACAATTTGAATTGATATGGCATGATATGCCTGTTGCAGTTTCCTACCCAAGACAAGTTTAACAACTTCCCCTGTCTAGGCGCAGAGAGAATGCATTTAAAATGATGTCTGGGGGCATAAACAATAAATGTTATTGCTTCAGATCTAACCAGATCTAACGGCTCAATGTAGACCCGATTGTTTCTCTTCTATTAAAAATGAAATATTAATGTTATTTATGCTTATATTGTTTTAATATCACTTGTTTGAGTTAGGACTGAGTAAAAACAGTACTATAAAATGACCTGAGAGAAAGTAAAATATTAATTTCCGATCAAGAAACATTATTCTGCTTCTATTTTCAGATTGAGACTGTGGCAAATTTTACCTAAACAAATCTCTCTCTTTCTATCTCTGCTTAAAAAAATATTATTGAACTCTCGTCAAACTGTGAGTCTGAGTTTTGTATTGTATTTGTATTGTAAAGTACAATGCAATGCTGTCAGTAGTGATATATTTTTAACATATGAAGAGTTTGGTTCCAAAATGCTATAAATCCATTTTGATTAATTTAAGTAAAAATGTGTTTTCTTTACCAAGAAAGTGGCAAGATAAAAGTTTCAAACTTTCACATAGCATCTTTAGGTTATAATAACATTAAAAATTCAAATCCAGATTTTGATTTTCAGAGATTTATTATAAAAACAGATTTTCTTTCCCCCCCAAAATGCAATAAATTAATCAGGGCTCTACGTTTACTTTTCTTTTTAGGAGCACTTGTGCTTCTAACTTAAAAAATTTAGGAGCACAGTCAAATTTTAGGAGCACCTTTTAATCAATAATCAAAAAATCTAGCCTTCCCACTATGAGGTGATATTTGACTCCTTAAAGTGAACTAAAGGGGAATTTTGTTTTTACCTTTGTAATTGCATTTTTTAAATTTAATAAGGTTGGCATCGAAAGCCTTGCGGGCAGTGCACCAACATACAGCGCCGTTGCGCTACGGACGTCCCGAGTTCGAATCCCAGCTCGAGGACCTTTCCCAATCCCGCCCCCTTCTCTCTCTTCCACTTTGCTTCCTGTCAGCTATGATCTGTCCTGTCTTAATAAAGGCAAAAAGGCCACACACAAAAAAATAACCACACACAATAAGTTACCAATCAAATGAAATCAGTATTAACAAAATTAATTTGTACTACAGGGATGGCACAGAATAACACAAAAGTGGCTTTTATAGGTGTATTTTCATGTTTAATGCGGCTCAGAGGTGGCATGCGCACAATCGAATTCATAATTTCATGTTGAGATTAATGTTTTAAATATACAATTTTGAATATAGAAATATTTAATGATTTCAATAACTGAAAAGAAGATACTTTAAAAATGAAACTAAAACTGCCAGTAGGTGGTGGCAAGTGACTGATTTAATTTCTGAATCATATCATTGATTCGTTCGAATGGCTGATTCATTCAGGAATAAGGCAAGTGACTGTCTTTATGAATGGGTAATTGAATCATTGACTCAATAGATCAGTTTAAAAATGCACGTTCATTCATAAAGGAAACACAGCTGTGATTGAATAGAGATGCGCAGCGGCTCAGACTTTGTTTTGATGAAATAGAGCAAAATCAGGCAATAGTGTTATAGTCAGACAATGTTAGTCACTTAATATTAACTTGTTTATTTAACTGTTGTATTAAATCAGTATCTCATTTACAAACTCCCTTAAAAATCATTAAAAGCTGTCAGTCATCTTAGTTCATTGCAATCTCACAAAGTTCCATTATAATCAACAAAGCTCTCTACACTGCACAGTGAATCTCTTATTTACACTCTCTCTACACTTTGTTTATGAAAGGTCTCCGATACATTACTCAACGTTGAAAACTAGGATGCGGGGTGTA